>VXBO01013336.1:487543-578867 GCA_013400135.1 Rhinoptilus africanus | reverse complement strand
AAAAAAAAACCCAAAAAAACAGTTTAGCAAAATCTAAGAGCTCGTTTAAGCTAAGCAAAACTAAACAGGAAACAGAAACTGCATTACCTGGAGCAGATTGCTGCTCAATAGTTTGGTCTTCGCCTGTTTGCTGTGCAAGTTGAAGACAGAGCATCATTTCTGAAGCTCGGATTTCTTGTCCCTATTTCAGTGATTCATGGCACCGTTGCTTACGAAACATGTCACCAAGTTGGTGAGCATCCAGTTTTCCACATCTCATAACTGAGAGCACAGAGCATTAAGACTACACCAATAGTTTTAAAAATCACTATTAAGTGAGGATGCTGAATGCCCAGCAGCTGTAACCAACCCTGTTCTAATACATTCAAGAAGTATCCTAAGTTTCATCAGGTGCTTGAACAAGGATTCCCAAGACTTGTTCTGGACCAGCAGTCTCCTAAGGGGGGAAGAAAACTTGACTTTTTTCCTTTTTGCCTAGTTCAGCCTTTACTCTTTGTTGGGAGGATTGACAGGCAGCCCACAGTCTGGCTTGTATAGCAGACACCCAGTGGCACATCTAATTTGGTGGATAAATCAAACCATATTAGACAATACAAACCTGTACAGCATGCAGGAACAAGCCTGGAACAACAACTGTGCATGCCATGGGTGGTTCCACAAGAAAATAATTTTTTAAAAATGAAAATGGATGAAGTTCCAAAACTTTGCAATTCACCAGAAAAAAACCCTAGGAAACTAGTGGACTATGTGATAATGAAGAAATAATGTATTATTTCCCACATTCTTCACCAGAGAAATTACATTTTCCATATTTGTAGTAAGCTTTCAAATATTTAAATTAAAAAGGAGAACAAAAAATTGTGCCTCTGTGGATAGCAATTCATATTCTTGCTCATAGCAACTGTTTGCCCAGAGAGCTGTTGGCCATTCAGTATCCGTTTTTTGGGGGTTTTTTTTGCTATAAGGCCTTTCAATATTTAATCCCAGTAAAAACATTTCTAGGAGCACATTCCTATGTATCAAGAAGGCCATGCACATGGCCATTTAACAGCTCCAATAGTTTATGGTCCAAGTTAACAGCAGTCTCAATGTTACCTGCTTGGGCAATAAATGCTTATTATGCAGGAGCTTATATGTAAATGTCAACGTAAATGTACAGTAATGGTTAAACTCACACAACCCTCCCAACCATAACATGCATTATAAACATTCTGGTATCACCTTCCAAAACCTTTTACTCTGAGCTGATTTTTTGCCTAAACAATCCGTTTTACTCACCACAGTCTTAAAAGCATAAAGGATGTTTTTAAAAAAATTGACACTGGTGGTAGAAAATAGACCCTTAGAGTTTCTCCAGCAGCTTAATGCTGGTTATATGGAAGGAACATATGCGCTATGACTCGAGGTCTAAAATCCACCACACTCAGATTTTAGGAGACAAATGATCTTGCATTAAAACATCTCTTAATAGCTGAGCTGCTAAAGTTTTGATAACACAGGTACTTTGCAAAACAGCGGAGAAGTTTGGGATAGAATTCTCTGAACTTTTACTTCCTAATAAAGATCATTTTGCCTTATAACGAGGTCTGGATTTAGAAACATTCATAAATAAGAAAATAACTTATTGCTTTATTTTTACACTCTTCGTTTTTCAAGACTACCGAATGTAGTTTTTCACTGTTTAAAAACAATTAGGACACTGAAGTTAATGAAAACTGCTAGGTAAGAAAGTTCTACATAAATTCAAGCCAGTCCTTTTGTGTCTCTTTCCCAGGTGTTTTGGGCATCTTGATGCTTATTTTAAAGGCCAGCCTTACCTAGGCTTATTTTTAATAACTTAGCAAAGACATTCCAACCCATTGTATAGCTATACTGTACTAAAAAAGAGACAAAAACCCAGCATATGTTGATGCATTATGTAAAGACTTTCCTTGACAGGATTTAGTTACATGCAAGCTTTAAATGCAGTGTAAATGCATTTTCTGGAGCGTTAGGCCTCTGAGTGCTAAAGGCGCTACAATACCAAACTGCCAAAAAGGTGGGTTTACATCACACAACAACGGACCTTAAAAAGACAAATGAGTCACGCACTTTGGGTGACAGTATTCTAATCTATGCACCCATGACCAAGTCGGAGTTACAAAGCGGTGCTAGCAAAATCCTCTTCAAAGCCCTTCTCTTCTCCCTGGCTCCAGGTATGACCCAAACTCTCCAAGCCAATAGCTTGTTGACTGGAGATGTTCCAAAAACTGTCAATGTTTTCACAGTAAAAGAAGTATGAAGTGTCTGTCCTTGATGTAAAACTGATACTCCAGCCAGTGTTGTTTCTACCTCTACTAAAAAAGAGCTACATGGTGAATAACAGTGGAGAAAGCACCAAGCCCTGCAAAATCTCACGCTGAGGATGAATTCAGAAGAAAGCTGAGATGTCCTGGGTTATTCTCTTCATTTGCTTCAGCCTTTGAGGAAGAAGAGGCTCATTAATACAGTATCAAATTCCACATTTGCAAAACGTAAGTATAGAGCAACACAAAGCGGCCACCATCAAACCTAGTGAAAAAAAGAATTGCTGAAGTCATGGCTTGTCTCTTCCTAACACAGCCTTCATCCACGTGGTAGGCTCTGCTCTCCCTCTGCTCCCTCCCACACTGCAATCGCAGGGGGAATCAGAACTGCCCAGGCCGTTGTGCAAGAAGAAAGAAGTCAATAAAAACAAGAGAAAGTCAGATGTAGGAAGCAGAACTGCTCTGCAGATAGGTGATTGTCCTCTCCCACATCCAGAAGCTTTCAGGGGAGTCCATGCTGCCTGAAATGGACTGGGAAACAAACAAACAAAAAAAGAATCAGTTTATCGAAGACTCGAAGCAGGTAGTTGAATTAAATAATCGAGTATGACAGGTCCTATCCCTTCTTGTGATTTTATTTACCCACCTCATATGAAGATATTTCTAGGTTTTCTACATGGCTGTACTTTGTTGCCCTTTTCCCCAGCTCCTTCCTTCGGACAGGTAATTTTTATTGTACATTCTCATGTGATCTGTCAGTAAATCTTAATGGTTATTGGTGAACAAGTGTATCCAGATTTGGGGGACAACAACAACAACAAAAAAGGACAGACAAAATGAAACTCACCACCAGTGCAACTAACAGGCAGGTCGAGCACTTCTTGGAAGACTTCCTTGCAGCAGCGACATACAGAAAAGAAGGTCTTTATTCAGACCACTCCAACACACCTGCACAAATACGTTTAATTTCATCTTGCTTCAAGCAGGCAAAAATAGTAAACTGATAGCCTTCATTCTATAGCTTTTAAAACTGTTCCAGTTTTTCAGTTCCTTTTAATCTCTGTAGTCTGTGGTCCCTGAGGTCATACACTTCCTTTTCCCTTGTTTCTCAAGACCACTCTGTCCCCCCTGTTCCTCTGGTTCCTGCATGTAATCTTGCTTTTGTAAGCCCCTTTTTATTCTATATCTGCCAAACTTATTAGGGGCTCTCCCAAAGCAGGTACAGAGCACTCTGATATCCCAATGCTGGTTACCTATTTAGGTTATCATGGAAGAACTGCCTTTACACTACGGTAGCAGGTGCCTAGAGCCATGGTTTTACACCATCTCCACTCTTGTCTGTTGTTGGGGTGGGGGGGCGTTTAGCAAAAATATTACAATGCTGATTTCTTATAAGCCAGAATTATACTTTGAGCTGCGAAAAGCATTCATCCAGATCCATTATTTCTATGACTCCAGATAAACTCTGAAACAGGTCGAAGTGTATCATCAGCAGTTCAACAGACAAGTAGCATTTAGGGTTAGTGAATATTTTTAGGGTTTTAGGAGTATTTCGGATTTAGGACAGGGGAAAAGGAGGAGTTTAAGATGTTAGTTGTGGCACTGTGGGTAGCAGCCCCCACTCCTTGGTCTTGCACGTGGACAGGAGCGTCAGCAAAACCGGATCTCTGCCACAGCCTATGTGTGTTTATAAAGACACAATTAATTATACCTCCTTTAGCCCATCATCCCCACCTGTGTTATCAGTTCACCTTTATTTCAGGCTTCAGTTACCATGACTCTTCTAGTTATTCTGAGCAAAAAGTTGTTGACCTTTAGGCCTGTTGCGAAAAATATTCTCCATGAGACTTTTAAATCCTGGTTTATTCTTCCCTTGGAACACGGTCTGCAAAACCAACTTGCACTCATTACTCACTTCTTTACAGAGCCAAGAGTTCTTTTTTATAACCTTTAACAGCGAGAATGCGATGGAGGCACCAGCCCTTCTCCCCTCGTGCACAAGCTTGCAAATCTAAAATAGGACCTTAATGAAAAAAAATTTATACATTATGACTCCGCAGTGTATGTCACTATGATATACCGAATGCAAAGCAGCTGTTCCTAACAGATTTGGCATATAACAGGGGTAACATAATTTTACACAAATCATTATGTTCATTATATTAAATTAATAGATTAAAATTACACAGTGATGTTTTTTAAGACCACCTCACCCACAGATCCCTTTATCCTTATATTCTAAGCATTACAGGGTTTTCTCCTCGATATTCTATGCAGAAAGGACATAAATGCCCAGATCACTAGGAGCATAAGCCCTTAATTTCATGTTGTTGAGCCATTTCCAATATAAGCATCTGAAGGAAAGGTACTTAAGGGAAATAAAAAATGACATCATTTTTTTCCTGATCTTTTGAAGAATAATTTTTTTTCCCCGCATCCTACAGGAACAGATTCTGGACTAAGTTTTCCTACTAAAGGCTTTAAAGTCTAAAATTCATCAAACATCTTGTCCTCAGAGACAACGTCATCCAAGTTCAAAGGATCTATAGCCCTGCAAAACTGATGTCTTATTTCAGAACTAGCGCCTTTGTTTTCACTGAATGTTTGATTTAATCAAATTAAACTACTTCTTATACTTTCTATAAATGTGAAAAAAGACAGAAGACAGAACCAAACCCCTTGATCCTCTGAAGAAGAGCGCATATATACACACATATAGATGTACATAGATATCATACACCATCGATATGTTTTTCTGTCTAATATTTTTCCAAGGTAGATTTAGTGTAGATTATGGGGTTTTTCATATATTTTTTGAAGAGTCTTTGAATTGAAAATAGTAGTCTTTTAAGGCATTTGTTTTAATGAACATCATTATAATTAAGAACAGGCTTTTCATAACTAAATATAAAAAGAATTTTTTTCAAGTAAAGTCTGGGTCTGATTACTGATGGAGGAACTTCAAGATCTTTTTTTTGCTAAGTATTTCAATATTCATTCAGAAAAATGTCAAGATAACAGACTTTAGCATGTAATTTGGGTGATTCATGCTTTTTCTAGTATTTTATCGCTTCAGTTTTAATATTCAATCAAAGCAAGAAACTTTGAATAAAATACGTATACTAATGAAAATGAAGCAATCATATGCTACGTCCATACTTCCACAGAATTTAGGATCTTTCAAAAATGGATGCATAGCATTATCCTTCGTCCATATCTGTTACAGAGCAATAGTCTTTGATTTATTAGTTAAATTTGAGAAGTTGAGAGTAATTTCTTTCCAATTCATTGTACTTGTCACTCCTGCTTTCATCCACATGGAGTTTACGTTATCTAACTCAAGTTCTTTAAACAACAGATGAAACTTAGATGCTATAAACAGGTTTATAAATTCATTAATCTGCTACTGAACTATGTTCAAACTAGAAGTCATAAACAAAGATAACGAATGGGATTTTCACATCAATTTAAGAGTCAAGTTCTACTATCTTCTAGTATGCCACTTTATATGATGCATGCCATTCTATTGACAAGCTATTTTTTGCACAGCTGTTTATTAAACAGGGTATGATCTAGGAAAGCAGGAAGCACAATCAACCACTAGATTCCAGAAACCAAGTGTGAGGTCTCAAAATGCACTTTAGCATGACTTCATAATCTGTAGGTCTGAAATACCTGACACCAGGGTGGTCAACCACAGAGGTCGAGTTGTGTCCTGAGGTTCTCTGCTGGGTGGAGAGGAGGTGAGGCACAGCAAAGGCGGGCTGCCCTGCTAGCTGAGGAGACTAAGCTTCAGCAGGGCTTTCCACAGCCCCTGTGCTGAGCAGAATTACCCTTAATTTAGCAGCGAAAAACGTCTCTAAACTTTTTGCCAGTTCCTGCTGGGCTCAATGACTCTGGCACGCTGGGCAACACACCTCTCCAGGCTGAAGCTCTCGCATTACCTGCCCATCATCCCCCACCACAGCGCAACACAGCAGCTGTTGGTTAGCAACTGTTTATAAAAAAAAAAATGGAAAAAACCCATGGAAATCCCTTAGGCTGATAATGGTGTAATATGCAGATATCTTCCTCACAGGGTTGTGCTCCCACCTGTGAGCTCTTCTTAATAAGGCTGATGGCTCCACCACACACTTTGTTCCAGAATAACTATCATTGCTCTACTTGCTGCTGGGTTTTATCCAGTTGAGGTGTGCTAGGGAGGTTTTCTCAATACTTGCTTTGACTGGGCTGCTCAGGAGACCAAAGTGCTGCTTTGGTCCTGGATCATGAAGGGTCAACCCTTCAATCCCCCATTCTAGTGAGTGAAACCTTTTCCAAGCCAATGTACTTAAGGACTTTTAAAATAGCCTGTTGTAAAGCAATGTATGTTATTAACCATTATATTTACCCCTCACTCATAGGTTCTACATTTTCTAGCTGTCAGATCAAAACCATATTTACAGTGGAATCAGGAATAATAACCCTTTCAGAGGCAATTAAGAGAACTCCGAGGTAGGTGAATCTGGACTTTCACTCACAGACAATTTCTCTAAGGAGACCTTCACCATATTTTTCTCTGTAGGAAGCAGCAGTACAGGAAAGCCTGGGAGCATTCTTAAAGGGAAAAGTCCACACATTCACTTGTTACCCCGTTGCAAGGTTTTGTTCTGTCTATGAAGATAAGAACTGTCAGAAATCTACTGCCCTTTGACCACACTTTTGACATCTCACACATCCGAGAAATTTGCATAAAGTTTCAGCTAAGATGTTAAAAACTGCTTCTACGTCCCACCTGAAGGATGAACATTTCTGAACGTTTCCATTCACATCCCAGGCGGAAATTCAAATAAACCACTCATTAAAAAGAAACACAGTGTCAATACGCATGAGGTATGTCAGACTAACTGCTAAAATAGAGTATAAATTACAGGCCTGTTTTTGTTGAGATTAATTAATGACATTTTAATAGCTCCCAGTTCTTAACGTCTTGTGCTCAGGTATCAGGGTGAACTTTGCAGACATCCTGCAGACAGCCTTATAGCAACTGCCCAGCACTGTGCTCTCTGCCAGACCCTAAACCCAGGCACCGGGGAAATTTGCAAAGCAGCAAAGTTGCAAGCTAGACCCATTGAGACACTACCTGTATTCTACTACCACAAACCTGTGGTAGCATCTACCCCGCTGAAGACAGTCTCTCCAGTAGTAGGGAACTTGCTCTTACTGCAGTAGGCGAGACCATGAGCTATGCTGCAATCTATACGGGTACCTACACAACCCAAAATCCACCAGGCAGGTGGCATCCCAAGGTGGCATAACTCCTTTAAACTGCAGTGGTATCTCAGTGATTAAATGCTTCCTTTCTTTCAGAACGCACTTTGTTATGAAGAAAGAATTGGAAAAGTTTTCATATATATCTTCATATTTATACCTGGCACTGTGATCATAAGACTGTCACTTGCTTTTATTTCAAATGAAGGGTTTTCAGTGCCGCTTGCCCCCATGCTTATTTCAGAAGCCCGCATAAATCATGCCCCACATGCGAGTCATTCTGAACGTATTAAATAATTATTTTTCTATGTCTCTCCCACTTTGATGTAGCTTCCTAGGAGAAAGAACTATCCTGGATATATGATTCCTGGATATATGTCATGTTTTAACAACTCAATGATCTCTTCAAAATCCTTCAATAAAATGTAAATTAAAAAAAAACCCAAAACATCTGCACTTAGCTCGGTTGATAAGAGGCCCTGTCCCCCACAAATTATAATGTAGCAAATTTTTGAACATATACTTTAAATTCACAATTCGTTTCTTATTTTTAAAGCTATTTTTTATCATTTGATTAATTGCTTAAAACCATACACAAAGATAAAGGGAACTTTGAAATTCATACCTTGGAGTATTAACATGTACTCAGGACTAGATGTAAATGTCAGAGAGAAAAAAGATCTAATGAACTCTTTATTGGTGAAATACTGTATTGCAGCTGCCTAGAATTTTAAACGGTTTGCAGCTAGCTCCAAAGCAAAATAACTACAGAAGTTTACTTACAGCATGGTCTCTCATTCAGCATTTCTAATGTCTTTTTCCAGGGTGGATGGAAGCCATTTTTTTTTGCTAGAAGTTGCAGCTACTTCATTTTGTTGGAGTTTAGTGGATCCTTTAAACGTTAGCAAAATTTCCAGGAAAAAAAAAAAAAAGAAAAAAGTGCAACCACAGAAGTGTTCTGTCTAGAAAATTACACGACCATAAGTTTTCCTTTTCCCTGATGTCTTCTCTGCCATAATAATGGCTTCAGGATTTAAATCCTTTGCTGCTATTGTGACTTCAAAGCCTTAAAACTGCAATTGAATGAAGTAGTTCATCTGTCATTATTCAAATATGAAGCAATTATGATGAAATAAAGATAGAATTCCACTGAGAAATACCCCAATCAATTCTCACTTATATTTAACTAGAAACGTAAAATGA
This sequence comes from Rhinoptilus africanus, assembly GCA_013400135.1. Classification (NCBI taxonomy): domain Eukaryota; kingdom Metazoa; phylum Chordata; class Aves; order Charadriiformes; family Glareolidae; genus Rhinoptilus; species Rhinoptilus africanus. Next base: position 570,129 of record VXBO01013336.1, on the reverse strand, counting down.
TGCTCAGAAGAGTAAGTTTAGGTAATAAAAACTTGGAATATAAAAAGTATGAATTACTGATCTATAACTTATTCATTTCTGACTAAGCCTTCTAAATATATTTCACAAATATTGACAAAAGTTTAAGCTTACAATGCAAAACTGTCTCTCGGGCAGTCATAAAGAGCGATTAGCTTTTCTGAAACGTATTTTCATCAGTTTGAGTGCCCAGAGGTTCAGATGGGAACCTGCTGAGATTTTTAAGGGTCTCTGAGCAGGTCAGCTCCCTCTGAAATATCTTAGATCGTGACATGTTAATTACATCTGGAATGAGTGGGTTTTATAAGCGAGTGCATGAAATAACGCACCTACCTCAGCCATGTCTTCATTATATTGCTGCCACTGCTTTGATGTCTACACATGCTGTAAGGCTCCTCTGTGGATTTAGTCCCAGATGCTTATTTTCACCTTTCTGACCACAGCCAACACCAATTCCTACCCCTGGGGATAGAATTTCATGGGGAATTCCTACCTGTACCCAGTTGTATTTGGGAACCTGATCACAACATAAAGTAACATAGCTTAAAAAAGTTAATGATTTTGTTTCACTATCTTCTATCCTTTCTTTTTCCAGAATTAAACATATTAAAGTACCAGATTAGGCCAGTTTTTCCACCCTTACTTTCTCTTTTCGTCTTTCTCTCTTACTTTACCACTGTATCTGCTGATAAAATGAAAGTAAGGTGGATTCTGCAGTAGTCAGGCCAAGGGCTCCCAAGATTTTTCATCTTAAGCTCTCCAAATGGGTCATGTCCTTCCCATTCTCAATCATGCAACAAGCTCAGGTGGTAAAATAACTATATGTCATACCTTTCTCTTCACTCAGAGTGTACCTTTTTTTTTTTTCCTGGAAAACAAAAACATCCTTTTCTGCTTATGGAAGAGGACTTTGCTTTCTCTCTAGTCTTTCCATGGCTAAACAGGGGGGAGAAATGCATAAATGGACCCTATAGTATTTTTTCCCTCACTTTTTTGACAGTGATTTTAAGAGATCTGCACAGTATTAGATTGTGCTGTGCTGAGAAAGATCGCATAGAACCAGAGATCTACATATTCGTGTTTATCTCCCTTCATTTTGTAGGCATTTTACCACTCTACCTGGGTATCGACTTTCTGTCATCTACGGACACTCATGTCTTGCAGTTTAATTTGAAAAATGTAATTTCTTCAGACAATCCAGGAACTAAATGTTATCACAATTAGAAAGCAGTAGTACTTAATACTGAATTTTAAATCAGAGATGTAACTAGCAAGAAGCACTCAGGGTATATACAATTAATTATTTCACACATAATTATTCCTGATATTACTCTAACTGTGATAACTTAGAGCATTTGAAAAAGCAGGCTGTAATATTATTTTCTTTTTTTTCCACAGAAGCTCTTTCACTTGATATTCTCTCACTAAATAATATGTAAAATACTGACACCTAATGTTAACTTTCAGTATTATTCATGTTGCAAAACTTTTACTACAAGTAGGGAAAGATCATGTGAAACTGGTGCTTAAGCTACAATTTTCTTTTAGTAAAATGTAATAGAGCTTTCCCTCACTTTTTGGAAATAATTTTCTGAATTTATATATATGACTACAAAAGCAAGGAGCTTTCATGTTTGTCTTCACAGCTCATAGGTAGAAGAAAGAGAGTAAGTTTAAATAAGTGAGGTTTGACGCACTGCATTTAATCAAGACCATCAAATGGAACACAAATGCTTATTTACAAAGTCAGTATCTGTGCCTGTAGCCTGAAGTGTTACTAAAAGACAAAATAGTATTAAAGATTTAATAATCATCTGTCGTCTTTTGAAACCTGGACCGTATAGATTCAGTAAGTACTTTACCTACCCTACTTTGTTCACTTTCCTAAAGACACAAGGAATTCTGTTCACAGTTTGTGAATTTAATGCAGATGTCAAACTGTGACCTCAAAATTCACCATTTATCTCACTCCGAGACATCCAAAGTCCAAACCTGATGTCTAGGTGCTATTTAGGAAAAGATTTTGAGGTTCTTACTCTTCCCAGGTTTACCAAGGTCCAGCTGACATCAAAATAAGATATTTTATAGTATGACCTAGTACCATACCTGGATTTATATTAAGCTTGCCTAACTTTATAGGGAAGACATAAGTGACTGTTAGACAGAGCTGTACAGCAGCACAAGTGCTTCAAAAGCACTGGCAATGAATTAAAACCCTTTTCAATACTGTGGACCATCACAGTTTTATATTCAGTCACTTTATGGAAAGTGGTTCTTCTCTACGATCGTGTCACTTGACAGACAACCGTAGCTGTCCTGCAGATGCAAGTATAAAAATAAAACCACAGCCACTGAAATACAAATACCTGGTCTGCAACACAATGACACAGTCTCGGATGAATTAATGAGGGATGACGTCAATGTAATCAAAACCTCTTGAGTGAGCCAGAGCTTTCCAACTGACTCCTGTGCTATCCTTTATAACAATAGTCTAGTTTAAGAAGCTGTTCTTCCTCACAGGTGCTAAAAGTATCAACAAATGCTTTATTTGCTGTTCTTTCAGCTTTTCCCTACATATCACAACCAATAAAATAGGTATTACTGCAGCAGAGACTTTAAAACTATCCTTTTTTATTATTATTATTTTAGAGCACAGGTAGAAACTTTGAAGTCCCTGGGGTTTCCCTGTGTAGCAGGAGATGCTCAAAGAATGCAAAAATCCCAACCAGTAAAAATACCCTTGAGTCAAAATGGGTTGGACTAGTCCTCACTTCTTCCCCCAAATCCTTTTACACCTTTAAAATGGAATAAAAAGTACTACTAGAAGTAATTTTCAAACTTTTTCATACCAAAAATCAGCCACATTGAGTATCATCAGAGAGCAAGATTTAGTTGATTCTTGAAAAATGGTACATGCTGAATAGCTACAGACTTAGGAGATCAGTTCCCATTTATGCCAAGGTCTTATTAAAACAACTCTGGGTAAAGTTTTGGTTAAATGTAAGTAGTTTTTCTTCATTACCCTTTGCTGTTGAGTACAAATCTCTGTAAAAATTTGGGCCACACTGTAAGTTAACAATGAGATATTCTGCTGCTGCTTAAGCAGTTCAGAGTTCGTTTTGCCTAATCCAAAATAAGCCTTGTTAAAACTGCAGTAAGTGCTCATGCAGCCCTTCACACTGGCTTACGCAAATCGAAAACTGTTCTCAGCTTTCTCAAGCATATCATCTCCAAGATGACTATCTAGAAAGAAAAAGAGTAAATGTTTTGGTTTAGCCAACAGCATGACACCAAGGAAGGTATCTGCAAAGTAAATTAATTCTTCAATTAAATCATTAATTAAACAAGAATTCCAAAATGTTGGGCCCTTTGAAAAATCTAGTATGCAGCATTTAACAGCTTTTAAACAACTAATTGTTCAACTTCCACTTTTCAAGTATACCATGTACTTTAAATAGAACTGATAAATTAAAAATGTAAATTGGACTGTATCTTTTAACTGTTGGTGATTTGTCTATTTTCCACTTTTTATTATGCATCATTTTTATAATAAAGAAGGGATTTTTTTTTTCATTCCTGTTCTAGTTGATAGCAATTCTTCCATGCTTCTCAAAGCTAATGTAATAAAACTACATAAAATGTTTGAGAAAAGCCCCATTAAAATATACAAAGCACACTAATTCATGAAGTCAAAGTCAAAGCAGAGTGGAAATATGAGCTTTAATAAAACTATGTCTGTTGTAAATAACTATTCAAGCACAGTCATTTTTTTGCAAATTGCATGGGATATAGCTCAGTCTACTCGAAGCAAAGAATCACTCAGTGGGATAAATGCATCTTAGTCAGAAATAGATTAAAAGATACAGCTGAGCCATCAATAAGAACCAGATAGTGCAGTATTGTTTGCTGTTTGTTTTGAAGATGTAATTGCAGATCCCAGGATTTCAATAAATCTGTGCACATCATGGAAAGAATTGTAGAGAGGAACTGGGGCAACGCGAAGAGCATTTGGTTCTCGCATGTCACACTGCAAAATAGAAAAGCAATCCTTAGTAAATTCAGGTCACTTTGTATTTCTTTGTCAGATTATATTTTTAAATGCCATCCTCATCTTCATGGAATTACAGCAAGGAATTATGATTGGACTGACAAAGAGACATATGGGAAAACTCTGGGACTTGTAAGAAACTAGAGTGATGAGCATTGTTGTAAAGAACATATAGAGGAGAGTAGTGTGTTGCCTAAAAATGGATGCAAGACTCGGGATGGGCAGGACTCTAGCCATGCCATTGAGGGCCTCCAAACCAGCTATGTATCCCCATAATTCACCTTAGCAGCTATAGCAATACATAGTTGAAGAGGTGACAAAAGAGTCATCACAAAACAGAGTCATGCCAGTATAGATTCATAGAATGGTTAGAGTTGCAAGGGACATTAAAGATCACCTAGTTCCAACCCCCCTGCCCTGGGCAGGGACACCTCCCACCAGACCAGGTTGTTCCAAGATGAACTAGTGATGAACTAGTGAGGAAGAAGATTGATCCGTGTAAACCAAGAACTTTGGCTGGAACTCAGGAAGAAAAGGAAAGTTTAAGGCCTATGGAAGAAGGGGCAGGCCACTCAGGAAGACAACAAATAGTTCATGAGGCTACGCAGGGGAAAAATTAGAAAGGACAAAACCCAACTAAAACTTAATCTAGCTACTCTCTAAAAGAAAATTTTAAAAAAAATTATAAATACGTTAACAACAAAAAGAGGACTAAGAAGAATCTCCGTCCTTTGTTGGATGCAGGGAGAAACACAGTGACCAAGGATGAGGAAAAGGCTGAGGTGCTTTGTGCCTTCTTTGCCTCAGTCTTTAATAGTGAGACCAGTTGTTCTTTGAGTACCCAGCCCCCTGAGCCAGACGACAGGTATGAAGAGCGGAAAGAGCCCCCCATAATCCAAGGGGAAATAGTTAACAAGCTACTACACCACTTAGACGTGCACACGTCTATGGGGCTGCTTGGGATCCACTCAATGATACTGAGGGAGCCGGCAGAGGTGCTCACCAAGCCACTTTCCATCATTTATCAGCAGCCCTGCAAACCGAGGATGTCCCAGTTGATTGGAGGATAGCAAATGTGACTCCTAGCTACAAGAAGGGCCACAAGGAAGATCTGGGAAACTCCAAACCTGTCAGTCTGACTTTGGTGCCAGGGAATGTTATGGACCAGATCTTCCTGAGTGCCATCACGCAGCACATTCAGGACAACCAGGTGATCAATCCCAGTCAGCATGGTATTATGAAAGGCAGGTCCTGCTTGACTAACCTGATCCCCTTCTATGACAAGGTGACCCACCTAGCAAACAACAGAAAGGCTGTGGATGTTGTCTACCTGGACTTTAGTAAAGCTTTTAACACTGTTTCCCACAGCATTCTCCTGGAGAAACTGTCTACTTATGGCTCAGATGAGCATAGGCTTCGCTGGGTAAAAAACTGGCTGGATGTCTGGACCCAAAGAGTGGTGGTGAATGGAGTTAAATCCAGTTGGTGGCTGTTCACAGTGTTGCCCAGGGGTCAGTGGTGGGGCTTGTTCTGTTAAATATCTTTACCAATGACCTGGCAAAGGGGGTCGACTGCACCCTCAGTGGGTTTGCAGCCGACACCAAGTTGGGCAGGAGTGTTGATCTGCTTGTGGGTAGGATGGCCCTACAGAGGGATCTGGATAGGCTGGATCAATGGGCTGAGGCCATCTCAATGAGGTTCGACAAGGTCAAGTGCCAGGTCCTGAACTTGGGTCACAACAACCCCATGCAGCGCTACAGGCTTGGGGAAGACTGGATGGAAAGGTGCCTGGCATAAAAGGATGTGGGGATGTTGATTGATTGCTGGCTGAATATGATCCAGCAGTGTGCCCAGGTGGCCAAGAAGGCCAACAGCATCCTGGCCTGTATCAGGAGTAGCATGGCCAGCAGGACTAGGGAAGTGATCATCCCCCTGTACTTGGCACTGGTGGGACTGCACTTCAAATATTGTGTTCAGTTTTGGGCCCCTTACAATAAAAAAGGCATTGAGGTGGAGCGTGTTCAGAGAAGAGCAACAAAGCTGGTGAAAGGTCTGGTGAATGAGTTTTATGAGGAGCACCTGAGGGAACTAGGGTTGTTTACTCTGGAGAAAAAGATCAGAGGAGACCTTATTGCTCTCTGAAACTACCTGAAAGGAGATTGTAGCGAGGGGATCTTGCTCTCTTCTCCCAAGTAATAAGCAAGAGGACAAGAGGAAATGGTCTCAAGTTGCGCCAGGGAAGGTTTAGATTGGATATTGGGAAAATTTTCTTTACTGAAAAGGTTATCAAGCATTGGAACAGACTGCCCAGGGAAGTGGTTGAATCGCTATCCCTGGAGGCATTTTTAGGAAGAGGTGTAGATGTGGTGCTGAGGGACATTGTTTAGTAGCGGACTTGGCAGTGATAGGTTAATGGTTGGAGTCGATGACCTTAAAGGTCTCCCAACAAAAACAATTCTATGATTCTATGTTAAACAGCACTGGTTCCATTGCTATAGGTACAAGTGACATTGCAAGGCTTGCATTATTTTTCTTCCCCCCTCTGTGAATTTGAATCATGTCTCCTATTTGAAGCGGATTACTGCATCACAAAGACAAGCCAACAGTGTAAGGCCCTGTGCCCTCTTAAAAGCAGCAGTTCCTGGAATTCCCTGGCAGCACCAAAACAGCAGCATATTTAACCTAGAAGAGTTGCCCTTTGGGGACACAAGCCACCAGCAGAAATAAAATGGATATATCATTTATACGGCATTACGCTATCAGCCTCACCTCCCAGCACTTCTGAATCACCAAATGTATAGCCTTAAATTCAGCTTTTATTCTTCTGAGGCAGTGCTCATTAGTAATGGTGCCGTTACGTGGCAGCACCATGGCCTCTTTTTCTGAGTGTTAAGAGACATGTCCAAGGAAACGACAGCTTTTTAGTCCCTCCACCTTGATGCCTCACAAAGAGCAAGGGTTTGGCCATTTGCAGATCAGAAAAAGGGAAGGTTCAGAGCTCCTCGTCATCGTCGGGCTGTAGGGGTGTGAGTTGTGGTGTTGAGGGTAGTGAGCATCCTTTGAGCTCTGCTGACTGCCAGCACCCTGGGGTGGCACAGACCTCCTCTTTGTGATCTCTGGCCTCATGCCTGGACCCACAACAGGGGAGCTGGACATACACGCTGAGGCCTGTGCAGGCAGGACATTACAATGGACAGCTCTGACATATTCATATTTGTGTTTTTCCAGTGATTTGGGTTTTTTCTTTTTTTTTCCTATCTTTCCTCCAGATCTGTATTGCCTCCCACCATAATGCACCCATAGAGCATCTCTAAACTCAGTAGTGATTCCTGGATGCTACTTTTAGAACTACTGGAAATAAATCAGTAGCAAAAGGGCAATACACAGACTAACAAATAATTTACAAAATAACTCTACTTATTTGATTATTTACGCGAGTAAAGACTGAAGATGCTATGTAAGCAGTTTTCATCACTCCCAGTCTTTTTTGGCCTTATATGAGATTGTATTTGCATAAAAGCAAAATTATTACTTTGTTATGGTGTACGTTCGCAAAACAATGCATAAGAAGATGAAGTCTGATTTACTTACAGCTACTCCTCTCTTCTCCAGCTCTTTAAACACAGATTTGATTGGAAGGGAAAAAGATAGTGTGAGTTGGCATCCTCTTTCCTCAATTCGAGATGGCGTGATTATTTTTACGAAGGGCTTCTCTGGATTTGTTTTATCCTCATTGTAGTAATGTTTTATCAGGTATTCCAAGTAACCGGTGAGTAGAACAGATTTCCTTCTCAATGCTTTCATTGTAGTTTGACCAAAAACCTATAATGATTTTAAATCATTAGCATGATAATGTGTTGCTATAGAGAATAAAAAGAAAGTAAGGAAGACTAAAAGGGTAGCAGATTTCTCTATACATTATCATTGGAATCAAGTAGTAATAACAGACAGACATTATACACAAACATGGTAAGATCGAGCTTCTGAAAAAACACAGGATAATGTTATTACTTTAGATAATGAAAGACATTTCTTTCTACTGTTAACAAGTTTTACACACATCCATATCTGCCTAAATGAACTTGCACACAAAACCAGTTTGCTAAGAGAATATTCATTTGCATATCTGAAGAGGATCCATAAATTCTCTATAAATGCAATGCGGTTGCATGAAACCCAAAGTCACATACAAGTTTTTCCTGTTGTACCTTGAGTAACAAAATCCAAAGGTCAAACTGAAACATTACAACTGATCTACAAATTATTGTCTTTGAAAACACAAAATTTATACTAATCTATTGACTTTACTGCTTTGAGTCCTGTACAGGCTCTGTCTTTAGTAATTTGCATGAAGAAAAAACATTCACTTGATTATGGTTTAGTAGCTTTATGCTCTTACACAGCTACAAGGACTGGTGAGCTGCAGAAACTCAGAACATCGTAAGACGTGCAAAAGTGATTGATTTAAGATGGCAGTGTTATTTTGCCACACAAACGAGAATGAACCACGTTGCAGAAGAGTTTGTGAGCAGGAGAAGGCAAGACAGCTTCTGCTTGTGTTCTGGAAAGGATCAATTACAGAGAATAATAGAAAATATGACCCCGGAAACAATTTACCCCCGCCTTCCTCAAACCCTTCCTTTTCTCCTTCCCGTGTAAGCAGCTTCAGGGAAAGATGACAAGATATAGACAGGCAAGTACCCGATAGTCACTTCAAATCAGATTCTGGCAAATAAATGCCATATTGCTGCTCATGGACAATTATGTCTCCATTGACCGCAGCGCAAAATCAAAGGCAAGGCGGAGGTCCTGTATGAAAATCTATGATCGTGCCTCTGAAGAAATCACTGCTCCACACTGCAGGAGTAACACTTGTAAGATTACGTATATCATAACCTGGAAGAGTGTATAAAGAGGTAACTGAGAAATCCTACTCAAAATACAACAAAGTCTGCTCTCCAGCAGCACGGGGAGATCCCTCTTTTATCAAATATCCCAGATATTATGCTGTGATGCCATCACAGCCACTAGATGCTGCACAAAACTTATCAAGTATTGGAAAGTGGTAGAATCACCATCCCTAGAGGTATTTTAAAGATGGGTAGATGTGGTGCTAAGGGTCATGATTTAGTGCTGGTTTTGGCAGCATTGGATTGATGGTTGGACTCAATGATCTTGAAGGTCTCTTCCAATCTAGACGATTCTATGGGTGGTTTTGTGGAACAAAATAAGGCTGCTGTAAGGCAGACTTTGCACGGAGACGGTGCTCTCATGGAAATGCGAGTGACAGGGACCAGAGCTACCAGCAGCTACTACTTGTACAGGTCAGCACAAATCTAGAGGTGCTGCCCTCAACACAGAGGCAAGTGGAGCGAGCACACGACTATTCAGCACATTACTGGAGGTAAAATGGAGACCTTCCTCCTACTCCTCTGGGCTTCGCGGCAGTATGAGGGATGGATCTCCTTAGGCTGATTGCAAAAAAATCTGTTAGCACAGGCTCTGTGCAAGGAATATTTGGCCTCTTGGGTTAAATTTTTGAAAAAGATCTTTTAAATGTGGCTGTGGAGCGCTCCCTTTTTTCCATAAAAGGGAGCAGCTACCGCCATAACAGTCACTTTAAGCATTATTGAGGAATAACACGCATTAACACTTGCAGTTTTCATTGTTTCCATTGGAAACACTGCCTTCTGCTTAATGTGTCCCAGTGAAGGTGGCATGCAATTTCACTAGCCATCTCTTGCCAGACATGAAAACTGTTTTGTTTCCCACTGTATTAGAGCAATTAGCACTGGGAAATCCTGGCTGTGCCAAAAGGTAATGCAGGCACGGGAAGGGGAGGCAATGGAAACGGCTCAGCCCTCATTGTTCCAGGCTCCCTGCAGTGGGCTAAATGACATCAACCCACACGAACTGGAGCACTGACAATCTGGGTCATAGCAGAATAGCTTTCAGCTTATCTCGAAGGTCACATAAAGTTTAAAAAAATATATTGGATGTTTAAGGACTAACAAAATAAATTGTCAGGCAGAACAAGAAGCATTGCTGTGCCCTTTGCAGTCCTTCAGCATTGCATGGGAGCTGGAGAGAGCACAACTGCCAATTTTCTGACTTTGTTTGCTTAAGATACTGGTTTTTTCAGCAAATAAAGAGGAGGGACATACAGTGTATGGGCGTTGCTCTTTGTTCCAGCATCAGCTTTGCCATGGCACTCGCATTAATGGAATGCCAGCAGAAATAAATTTCTCCTATTTATGCTGATGGCAAAACCTTGCTAACCAAGGCAAGTTTGCAAAGCAGCTTAGGAAAATTTTAATATAGTAGCATATAGTAGGGAAATCTATGTAAACCCATCCTTTTTAGCCCCAAAGACCTATAGTCTTGCATTTCAGGGGTGAACCATCCATAAGAGAAATGCTGCTACCTCTGGATATGAAACACAACATGATACAAGGTGTTTGTGGAAGAGCTGCAGGCCTTCAGACAGGGCTGAATCGTGCTCTTCAAGGTGGATCAGAGGGCTTTCTGGTCCATAGCCAGGAAGGGATCAGCTCTGTATGGCAGGACTGCCCTTCCCACAGCCGCAATCTCCGTAGTTTGTATAAGAGATGGGTCAGAGAGGGGCTGCACTCCTTTGGCCGGTAAAAAAATAGTGACAATATGAAGCAACACTCAGTTTGGAGCTACCCCACACTCACAAATCCCCCTTTAGGAAGCATTCACAAACAGCTTCTGCCTTTTCTGTTTGTAATAAAAGGGAGTACAGCAGAGTTCCCAGAGCTTCTGGTTCAATTTAGACTCCAGGGCACCCAGTGGCCACATCCACTTGCTTTCATAAAGGAGCAAAATCTGCTTTGCCCAGGGAAATATACATAGAAGCAACTCTGTGGTTTTTTTTTCCCTCGGAAGATGTCTAACAGCCCTGAATATCTCTATGGGAAAAGCTGCTGTTTGTACCAAGCCCTCAAAAGCCGAGACAAACCCAGTGCTGGTGGTCAGGTTTGGTGGGGCAAACTTGTGCGCACTGGGTCCAACAGCAAAGTTTGTGAGAACAGTGAAGGGATGAGTATGTTTATTAAAGGCCTTGGTCTGTCAAGGTTATGGGGTTATTTTCTTTGTTTTTTATTCCCCCTCCCCCTTTGCTTTTTAATTACTCTACAAATTTTTTTTAAGGGAGACAGCAATAATAAGCGTAACATTCATTTAACATTTTTATACTCTTAAATTCAGGCTAAAAGTAAAGCAATTACTTACCTCTAAACTAGCTTGCAGAGCACAGACCAGTAAAATTGGAGGATTCGATAACCGAAACCCATTAATTCCTTCACTTAGTTGTAATTCTGGAAAATGAATAACTTATATTAGCGTTTTTGATTTCTTCCTTTTAATGGATTGGACCTTATCTTGAAGTCCATCCTCATGCAATAAAATATTTCACTAATGTGGCCTCTAGGAATCGGTCATTAAGAGGAAACAGTAATCTATTCCCAGCTACTACTTTTAACTTTGCGAGAAGCCAAGTTTTATCCAGCGGAAGACCTCATTAACAGCTTCGTGGAAACTAGACAACTGCAATTACTTTGTTAAAACCACCAAAATTAATTTTTTTAAAACCATCTTTACACTTGAATCTCTTTTAACGTTGTCAGAAACCAGAGGAATTCCAAGTCAGCAGAGGCACGCTCGTGCGGAGCCGCGGTACATGAGCAGGGAATCATGTTCCTTAACTTTATTAAACTGACGAGACACATGGGAGACTGCATATGCAGCTAAGTGTAGCTTCAGGCCACATAGACAAGTAGCACAGACTTTAGGCTGTGAAATTTCACAAAAATCTATTTAATAAATCTATAAAACCCCGCTGTAAGTTCTATGTCACCATTTATATTTCATGCTCCAGCACCAGAGCAGGAGGATGCTGCGGAGGAAATGTTTTTCACGCACAGCAGACTGGCTAATTTTATAATGATTGTTGCCCAACTTCTCCCCTATAAACTGCCCACAGAAATGAATAAACAGTATTTTTCTTCTTCTAACAGTATTTCAAGGCAATTTGTGTCTCCTGCTGGCTTTCCATAGTGCATGTGGTCAGAAAACAAAGAGCAGACTGAGGCGATTAGAGAGGTGTTCTCCAGCCAAAGTCACATCCATAGGTGCTGTCACAGAAAATTAAAAAGACATTAAAAACAAAACAACCAATCAAACCAAAAAGCTCCTTTCTTCTCCTGATCCCTCAGGATATTCTCGCTGCCATACTTTAAAATGGAGCTGAACAGTCTAGCTGTCAGACTTGGAAAGGAGTCCTCACATCATATCGGGACAGTAAATAGTTATTTCAGAGCAGGTTTGGTTTTGTCTTATAACCCATCCTTTGCTAGTGCAAGGGATTTGGAGATGCTTAAACATTAGTGGTATTTCATGACTTATGTCAGACAGCCTTACCTTTATTTATATAATTTCTCATTAATTCCAGCAGAGATAATCCTAAAGTAAGATATTACCCAAGTGAACGATAGCAGATTCTCACTCCTCGGAGACTTATGTGTTTAATTCACTGCCATACTTTCAAACTTTCATACATATTCTACATCTGCATTTTGAAGGTATTTCAGTAAAATATCTAGAAGCAGCCAGTCAGACCCATATGCCCAGAGACCAAATTTATTCCCACTTCTACTTTGTTAACTCCACTGCATTACATATTTGGGACGAGTTTAGCTTAAAACCTTTAACATAAGTGAGGAAATGCAAAGTTCTACCCTTTCTACTCAAACTACTGTAAAAGTGAAGCTGGTTATGTATAAATACATCAAATAACCTAAAATTGAAAGTGTAAAAGTACGTACTGTTCTCCATGAGGAATCGTGTTTTGAATTCATGACCCCACCAGCCGACTAGCCTAAGATTTTGTAAAGAAAGTAAATTAATAGCAATCTTGGTATAATATTTTTTCATTTAGATTTCAGAGTTGAGAAATATATGAGTAAGATTAAGAAGTACATACATTTCTAATAATACACTGTCTTTCTAACAATGATGTAAAAGTGCGATAAATTCTATAAATAGTTAGCACTAAAAACTTAATATTACTATTTGGGAATTTCTCTTTAACTACTAAGGATAAAATGTACCACATCTTTCAATTAGCTATTGATGTCTAGCAATATCCACTTTTTCTTAATTCATTTCACAAAATGAAAAATAGAACAGAAATATTTCCACATTTTTTTTTTCAAGACATTAAATTCAACCTCCCCTAAAATTGTTTAATGAATATTGAAAGCTAAAATGTGTTATAAAGCCTGACTTAGTTTCACCAAGCAGAGGAGTTGGTGACGGACAGTAGACAGCAGGGACTCCAAAGGACTGTGCGAGCATTGCCTTTTCCTTACTGTGAGACTGCAGTGTGAATTCTGAATCAACTTTTCTTCTCCTGAACTAAGCTTATTAGTAAAAATTCCATCTTTAAAATTAAAATCAGAGCAGTTTAATCCAAAAAATCTTTTTTTATATCATCTCCAGAAACAAACAAAAAAAAGAGTAAAAAATCAATTACTTTGTAAATCATTCATCCAAGTTTTTAAATTAGGATTATATTTCATTATTAACATTGTAATATTTGCTGAAATAATATGCTCAAGAACATAGCTGTAAACGGTTTTCCAAAGCAGACGTACGCACCGGATCTCACTTACTGCCCAAGGCACTACAGATAAAGCCAAGATTACAAAATCGAGGAGCCTCTCCCCACCTCCCTTGGGTTCTATACCTCTCAACTCGGTACATGGTAACGTTGGTGACTGACATCAATATTACTTGAAATTTCCCATGCATCAACACAATTACAATATTAGGAAGTCACCACCTTAGAAGGCCAGGAAGGAGTCTGTGGTCCCTAGGACTGGACATATTTAACACCATCTCTTCCAAGGTTTTGCTCAGTTTTCTCTATGCCAAAGTTGTTAGGAGCGAAGCCTGGCAAGTATTCAAAATTTGTCATAGTAAAAAAATCTAAAAGTAAAACTCACCATAGATCAGCCTTCCCAGAAGTAAACAAGGAAAAAGAAAGGTTTTACCCCTCTTTGCCCCTCTCTAAAGCAGGAGCACTCCTTTGCAGTGTGCTTAAAAGAGCTTAGCTCTGCAGAATTAAGGCCACATTTGAGTTAAAGGCTTGTTATATGAATACCATTACACCACGGTGTAAAATAAAGTACTTTGTATTTTTGTATAACAACATTGGTTTTATGTTTACTTCTATGAAAGCCTCTGAGTTGCATCCAAACAGAGTGTATACAGAAAAAGCGTGCTTTTTTCTTTACTGCTGCGTGATGTTTTTATTATTCTAAGACCCATGAAAATCAATAGTGCAATGTACATTCATTTCAAATGAGATATTACACTGCCAGAACGAATATACCCCAAATAAAGTATAACGCAGCTTCAGCCCAAGTGACTCAGTTACTGGCGCTTTGAATCATAAAAGATATTCCAGCTATTTCATATGAACTGTATAATACATATAGAATATTTTACTATAAACCCTGAATATTATATGTTACTACAACATACTGCTAATGCCAATGGCGCACCCATTCCGTGAAGTTTTAAACAGAAAAATCATCCATAGGAAATATAACATTTGGACTATTCTGTGCCAAGGAGAAAACAATACTATATACGACAGTCAAAGACAAAATAAACATCAGCCAGAATATTACCCGGATTAGCCTGACGAAAAGCACTCTGGTTGCATTTCGAATGCTCAAAACTTGCTAACTCCGAAGCTGGCTTAAAAACAGACCTCTGCTGCAGCGCCACGTTTGCAACTTGGAAACTGAAATTTCTGAACTTTTCCAAAATGACAGAATGAAGGATTTTTTTTCTTTTTATAAAGACAGTTTTAGCTGTCTTGCCCTTTCCTACCATAACTTTGACAATTTGCTTTTCCTCTTTTTTCTTCTTTTTTTTTTTTTTCTTTTTGGCTGTGCTAGAACTTCAGAGGTGTCACTGCAGGATGTGCACTTTGAGGCAGCTCTGGTCCTACACTCTCATTGATCTAATGGTCCATATGGATGTCACATTATTTGACATTTAAGTTGACAGGCTTCAAAGTGTGGAAATTAACAAAATCTTTACAAATTAGCAATTTGCTGTTTACAATTTTCTGTGAAAATTTTGAAATGAAGGTTACCACTGCTATGCCAAATTTCAACCTGTTATGGTGGGAAATAGCTAAGGTGTTAAACCCCGAACATAAGGCTTTATAAATGCTCTCTAAAAATAATAGGCAATAAAACTGCACATTAAGATACTGCAGTAAAATTTCTTATTAAAGGGTTGTTACTCTGCATGCAAAATGAGTAGTTTGAAACGCAGCCTCCATTTTGCCTATTCCTGCTTCAAAAACAAAGGCACCAAGATCTAAATTGATTTTGAATTCCAAACTCTAATCTTTGCAAAATCCATGATATGAAAGGCTCTGAGAAGGTTTATGTGATGTGCTTCTGGTTAAAAACACCTTTAAATTGTTTGTAACTGGACTTTAGAGTTAGAACATTTTTATTACAGCTAAACTCCATTTTGTGAAGTGTGTTAAAAATCTGTGCCTGGGGAGAAAAGGATCTGATTTTGCAAATGTTCCGCTATAAACCTTTGACAATAGTGTTTTACTGGTCACTGCCTGTTACATGGAAATGTATCCAAACTGAGCACTTGTCTTGTTTTAAGATAGCACTAATTAAAATGGTTATCCCAGTGATAGCCGGCTTACGGTGTGTGCCCGATGGCATCCTGCTGCCAGCCCCAGGTACCTATGGCATCCCAAGGCTGCTCAGCAGCACCTCTATGTCTAAATTCTCTCCATCCACCAGCAAAAGCGGACATTAAATCCATTGCAGTCATGACAAAAAGGAGAGTTTAAATTAGTGCAGGATCAGTTGTGGCTTTTTCTGCGAGGTGAGCATGGTCTTTACAAACACGCTCCTATAATAAATTTTAAAACAGATAACGCATTATTCTATTCTATCCCTCAAATAAAAAGCGTGTCCTCATGGTTTTACAGCACTGAGACTTTCCCAGGGAGTGCTGCAGCTTTCCAGTCTATGCACAGAAGTAGATTTAAAATGGGACACATAAAATTTAAAGAAAACTGTTACCAGCTCAATTTCATGAAACAAGTAGGCATACATGCAATACTGCCAAAAGGTTTTCAAATTCCTCATTTTTACCCCAAAATGTTCTCTTATTTCACTAATTAATGAACAAAGATTTGCTGGGTTGGAACATTACTCCAGAAAGGAGCAGTATCTTCTCATTTAGTCATACTCTCTTTAAGGGCATTTACACTAGGGAACAATCCCTTCAATAAGTAGTTTTATTTAGCTCATTTTCCTCCTTCCTATCTGCCTGTGTTAGACTGAAGTGCTGGTTGTTCATAACTTGAGCCGTATCGTTTGTAGTTGCATTAATGATGCAAGAACGCAGGATATAATGATCATGATGTATGTGCAGTGTAAACATCAAAGAAGTTCCAGTTAAAGAACACAGAAAAAAATACCAAAAAAAAAAAAATTCCTTTGACCTTTACTTCGAAGTTACAGATGATCATGCTACTCATTCATAATTTACAGCCTGAAGCAACATGGGTCTCATTTCTCTTCTTGGCAAGGAAAAATAAAAGTAGTGATAAAGGAAAAAAAAAAAAAACAACAGGGAAATACTATTAATGTGGCCCAAATTTTCCAATCCAGGGCAATGTGGTGGAAGTATCCTGTCATTATATTGTGTGAGAAAACATTTTTACGTCCTACAACAGGAATACAGTGTGAAATTTGTAATACTTTATATTACATTTGCCCACTTCGCTGGGCATGGAACAGTTTGTCTTCCCTCCGTTACCAGGTCACAATGCCATCTAGAAATTTCATATTCTTTACTTAGATCATATCTGTGTTAGAGGGACATACCAGCAAAGCATGCTATGTTTATGAAACCGTGGATTAAGCTAGAGTCATAAACAGGCAGTTTGGGGGCGGACTGTTGGCAAAGATTTGTTTGAGTTTTCATGCTACTGTTCTAGCTATGAGTAAGAATCAGCTTTGAGGAGTTAACGAGACGTCTCCCTGCTCCCGAAGTCTATAACAGAGAATTCAGACAGATACGCCATGTCTGCAAAAGCAACCTTGCGCAGGAGAAGGAACGCAACAGAGCACATGCACAGCCCATCCGTTCCCTCTGCCTGTGGCTCACAACACCTCTAAGACCTATAACAGACAACCAAGAGGCATAGTACAGCTTGACACGGGCTCAGAGATCAGAGGTTAAGTGTGTCTCCAATATCACTCCATTAGTGGGAAATGCGTTAAATAAAAAACCCATTAGGTCTTAGGAATTAGACTTCAAAAGAATACAGAAATCTCGGAGGCTGAAGCCAGCCTGAAGCTAGGAACAGATTACATCCAACTTCAGTTACAATGATTTGACCAAGTTTGATCGTTGTCTTACTGCATAGGAGAATGTGGTGGTACCACGCCATGGTGCCACAACCAGAGTCCAGTTATGCTCAGCTGTCACATTTCAAAAGGCAGGTTAAAAAAAAAAAATGGTATTGCCAGCTCCCAAAGACCAAAGTACTCCTTAACGTGCCTCACACCCATCTACGAATCTCCAACTCAACTGAAAGTTTAGTTCCAGACTTTGAAGTATGTACCTCCAGTGTCCTGGGCTCCACGTAACACAATACAGAGAGAAAAAGTAGCCAGGACGCGGGTCCTGAGCAGGAACATCTCCTAATGCTGCTGCATTCAGACAAAACTCAATCCCAGAAGCCAAACTCATATAAAAAGTTGCATCACCCCCTCTAAGCCACCTTATTCTTCCCCAAATTTACAAACTGCTCTCCACAAGCTCTGAGCACAGCCCTGATCCCCAGGCTTCACAGCTGGGGCAGTCTTTGCATTCTACTCTGCATCAATTTTATTGCAGTTTTATAATTGCAATCTTTTCTATGTTTTACTGTCATTTTTATGGCATTAATTTTATTGCAAGCACATGATCATGATTGTGCTTGTTTGGATTCAATGTCAAAATTCAGAATAACTAGCAAGAATGACACCACTCCCCATCCCCAAAGAGAGCAGAAAAAATTGTTCGTTGCTTTACACAGCAAATCTTTGACTCACTGACTGGAGTTTGAGGAGTTTCAATTTTCTTTGCTATCGCAGACTTGTCTGATCACGGGTGAGTCATTCCATGCCTGAAGCCCTCATATCTAGAAATGCTGCTCAGTACCTCCCTGACTCTCTGGTGAGTTGTGAGAATATATTTGTTAAAATATTTTCACATACTTGGAAATGAGGACCATGTAAGAATAAAGATTTCCTTGGAGTATCTTACACTGGATTTTTTGAAATACAGACAGGGAAAGGGGATTTGGAGGTATTGACTGATACTGCTATTTTTCGCCCTCCCTCTTCTCAGCCTTTCCCCACATTATCCTCTTGGGCTCAGAAGTTGTTTCCTGTGTCAGGTTTCTGTTGAGCTCAGAATTTTATATTTTTCTCAGTCCGTGTCACCTAACTGGCACTTACATCAGGAAAAAAAGAAAAAAAAAAATCAATATTTCTATTGCTTAATTCCACATCATGTTTTATAGAGCTGTGCTGAAACAAAACTGAAGCCCAAGTAGATGGACAACGTTATTCCACTGCAACTCTGTCCTCTCCACACAGGGCACCACAGCAAGGTCCTACTCTGACCCAGGGCTCCCCTGATGACGGATCGCTGGAAGGGAGAAAAATATTTCGCATAATGCTTGGTGCGGTGACGAGGGGTCTCTTTAATCAAAACAAAGAAAAATTGAAAAGTGACTCCCAGTTTCATCACCGAAATGCAGAATTCAAAGATTTTAACCCTCCTGCATAGGTGAAATTCTTCACATACTGTAAAACTGTCAGTTATGGAGTGCATTTCATAGTATATATATATATGAGCTAGGATTTGCATGAGGGATTTATAGCAGCTAGCCCCTGTTAGAGTCTAGCAATATTTGGAAACCTAACTCTCGCTATCCCCTTCAGAAAACCTTGCCAAGATTGCCAGAAGCTATATTTAAAGCCTTCCCCCTGCCTCATATCTATTTAGATATCCTTTATCCCAAATGGTAAAATTGGACTCCTTTCATTATTATCTTCTGTGCAATGTCCGTTGTTAATTTTAAACAGGATTGGTTGTTAGAATTTGAAGAGCTTTTGAAGCCCAGGTAATTATTAGCCTCAGACTTCTGTAGTTTTGGACTTGTACATACCCTGATGCTTTCCTTACCCTTTTCAACTCACTACAAATGTTTCCTAATTATTAAGCATATGTGACTTGTGAGCAATGTCATACATTATTAATGGACCAGTCTTAGAACTCAGTGGAAAAAAAAAATCAAAACCCCTTATGAAAAGTTGCTACTGTGAAAGTAGTAACTTTTCATATTTAATATCAATGAGGCTTTATACTTTGTCAAAAGACCAAAGTAATATGATTGTATTAGAGGCTAATAGCGTGACATTTTTCTTCTGTTAAGTAGCTTGCATTTTCAGAACCATCTAAAGGGAGACAATTTTTCTCCTCTATTTTGAGGCTTGCCTTGGTTAAAAAATAGCTAAATTCACTTTCTGCCTAGCAGCACATTTTCACAGTAAGGACTAAAATCCTGAAAAACAGTTTCATAATCTAAACAATGATACTAAACTCTGCAGCTGCAATAGGTGAAGTTAAGAAAACTCCAGATTTGAGTAATCATCCTTTTTTTCCAAAAGTATCTGGGCAGCTCTCAGTTCCCTGAGCTTCGCTGTTCTCTGAGGTAAGGAATTTAATGCAACTGTTGCCACAATTAGAGAGACTCTTGGGTGAAAACCTAGGCTGTTTGGTCAATCAAGTGCAAGGTGATTTACAGCCGATAGGTATTTGAAGACAGAGGGTACACACGCTCCTCTTGAATTGATTTTTTCCTTGTTAGTCTTTTAGACTCAACACAAGTGGGAATACACCAATTTCAACATGTCCCTTCGTATTACCCCTTCAGGTCAAAACAAAAAGAGATTGAGTTCACTTTTGTAGCAGGAAACAAGTTGCTGTGATCGGGGCATGAGAAAGAGAAATGGCTGCAATGCCGTGAATCCAATCAGGGCCCCTTGGAGTCACACAGAGCTCTCCGACAAACCTCTAAGGCGTTTGTGATGAGGGATGATAATTTCATTCACCAGGATCAGGCTAAAGAAAGGTATGATCAAGCGGCAGACAAAATTAGAGCCTAAATTTAATCCCGGGAAAAGATCTCACAAAAAACATCCCCTCTAAGGCTAATGAAGTTGAATTAAAAACTGTTAAATCAGCTTAGGAACAACTATTATCACAAAGTGCTCATATATCACTTCCACTAGCCAAATATCAGATATATGAAAAGGAGGAATACAGCCAACAATATGTTAGCACATTTAGTAAGGGGAAATCAAATATTCTGCCTAACACCAGAAATTAAAAATCAAGCAGGGAGCCAATTTACTCATAGAGACATTAATAAAGTTCTCAGTGATTTTTATAAAGTATTGAATAGTTCTGAATTATATTACGGTGATAAACCCCAGCATATTACATTCTTTAGGAATTCAGTAGTTCCTAGGCTGTTTCAAATAGATTACATTAAACAAGAAGCAAAAGCAACAATCCCTCCTCTAGTACCTCTAGTACTTTTAAATGTGAATTCTGACTTAAAGGAGACTTGGATGGTTTTGATTATCATGACGCATTTACTGAACTATACAGTGTCCTCAGTCCCTTGAATGAATCTTTGAGGGGATGATATCTAGATAGATTTCTAAATAATACATGTTTCTGACTGAACTATAATATAAAAATTTTAAGATGTGGGAAGCTGCGCTTCCTTGGGTCTTTGTTGTTTTTGAATACAGTAATCACAACATTAATGCAAGACCTTTATCACACTAGAATTCTTATTAGCTAAAATGTAAGAGTTATCACCTCTGCTCTTCGCCTGAAACAAGAAGCAATCCACATTAGATGAGATTTTTTTTTTTTTTTTTTTTATAATGTCAGTGGCTGGAACTAATTGAATTCAAAGTTTTAAGCATCAGCAGAGTTACTACAGAATCCAGTAGTTGTGTTACAAAACACTTACTAACACCGATACTCAAGGACAAAAGAACTCAGATGGAGTTTATTGAGCTGCAGTCATCAAGGGAGAACAGAAATGGGCATCTTTCATAGTTATTTTAAAGAGTGCCTCCTTGAAAAACTGAAATTTCATCCAACACTAGAGAACTTGAGAGAAAAGTGACTTAGAGACCTTTCTTTACAGGGCTGTAAGTTGCTCTATTGTTTGGTAGCACATAAACTACCAGTATTTTGAGCCCTAAAATATGTTTGGCACGAGGTCAAACATTTGACATGAGGTCCAATGTATGTATGTTAAATGGTTGACGCAAGGTCCAAGACTGGTTTCAGGAGCCCACAAGCTCTTCTTACTGCAGAAGCAGGTGAGAAGCCATCAGATAAGGATGCTCCCTGATTTGATGCTGAAAAACTAGGAGAAGAAAAGGGATAAGAGAGGGGTAGAGTGTCCTTCCCAGCAGCTCACTGGAAAGCGTTTTTCAGACACGACTCAGCACTGATTTGGGTCCCATAATGAAACCATTGCTGTAGCTGCCCTCTAATTTCCATGCAGTAGGAGGCAGCAAGAGGCATGTGCCAGCAAACATTGCAAATGATTTCAATGGCAAATGAGTAGTTACTGTGATAGCGAGAACTTACCATCAGCAACAAAGAGCTGTGCAAAATAAGTGGAACATGAGGGGAAGGATGGCTTAAAGCAAGCAGGCAAGAAGAAACAGTACACGTCATGAAGGTCTCTAAGAAGCTCCTGACTCAAAGACATGTGGAAATGGGCCAGAAGGACAGCAGGATGTGGACTTACCAAGAAAGGAGCGGGGAGCAAAATAAATGATCTAGCTTGCCCACAGCAATGGTGAAGATAAAACAGATCTGACCAAGGAAGCGCAAGGAAAAAGAAATATATGAATTTGTATGCCCTGGCGAGACCTTCTCCTGGCTGAGTGCTGGAGATATGAAGGTTGAGCTGTGAGAAGGAGGGTGTATGAGGACCAGAAACCCTAGGAGCAAGTAGAAACAGAAAAAAAAAAAACATGAGAGGTAACCCAAGCAGAAAAGAAAACCCATACAAAATCCCTCTGGTGCACACACACAGAAAACCAACTTTGCAAGTAATAAAGAGGCTGAATTATTTCCTTAACCTGGGTAACGACCTTCCAATTACCTTTAAAAATGCTTATGGTTTGAATCAGGTGCTGGCTGTGATATGAATCACAATATGAGCTGTATGCGTGATCCCAGAGCTGTGGCTAAAGCCAGAGAGGTATTCAGCCAGGACAGGGACACGAATAACTCTGGGAAACATGCAGTGCAGGAGACCACATCTGAACTGTAAAGTGACAATTACAGGAATATACTCCAGGGGACATAAACGGGGGGAAAAAAAGGTAACTGTATTAATGGCACAAAAGCATAATGTCTATTGCTGGTACTTTCAGCTTAGAGTAATTTCAAGGCATACCATGATCTCGAAGCACATTCAGTAAGGAAAAATTAGAAACAATTCCCCACTGTGGGCTAATGAACTAATACAAAAGCATGAGCGAATCTTTTTTTTAAAGGACACGTGTAGACTACAGCTTTAATTGAGAGTCTTAAAAAGAAAGCTTCACAGAAAGTACCAAAAGTGAGAATCTGAAGTAGAAAAAATAAAAAATGATCAAATACTGAAAGTCAACCTCTAACAAGAAATCCCAAATGCAAAATTGCATTAGTTCCAGCACATTCTTGCACAGAGGTAAGCAAGCTCTTAGTGGAAACAGCAGAAGATTTACTTGATGTTTTTTGTTGAAATAAACTTTTTCCTCCCCAAGAGAAAGATTCTGTGAGGTAGATACAGAAATGTACAGATTATGAGAGGGGAGATAACATCTCTGTTTGTGACTAATGAAAAAGGCAGGCAAAGAACATTTTCTCTCCATCATGTCAAAGGTTTGTGAGACCAGCTTGAGTGTTGCATCTCTGTAAGTTCATTCAACCTTCTCTTACTGGGAAAAATCAACCCACAGCCAAGTGCTTTCAAAACTACATGTCTCAAAGTGGAGAACTGAGGCACAAAGAGCAGGCACCTAACAACATACGTGCTTTGAAGCAAGGGGGAAAAAAAAATCACAGCAACCATACAGACACCAAGGAGAGCCCCAGGATCTCTTCCTTGCTAGTTAACTGGGATGCAAGAGTTGCCCCCAGGCTATATTCACCTTTCCATCAGGCTAAGCCTGTTGGGTTCCTTTCATGTGTTGAAGCAGTTGTGTCTTACACCATCTGATGAGAAAAGCTAGAGGCGGCAGATGGGAAAACGCATCCGTAAAGAACAAAGCCACCTCCCTCTCGTTTTGGAGGCTGGGAGCGGGAAAAGGCCATGGCGGAGCAGACTAAGTGCTGCATTGTTCCATCAGCTTGGTCCAGAAAGAGACATGGATGAAAAAATTGAATCTGCTCGGATGCAACACAAACTCAGTAGTTTAGTGACTGATTACTGAAGAACAAATACCATTAAAGACCTATTGCAAGAATTTGACTGTCTTCAGCCTTAAAATAAAACCTATTTTTAAAAAAAGGCTGTGACAAACATCATGCTAAAAATGACGTTTCTTCATATTGTTAGTGGAGTTTTCAACAAAAGAAAGAACAAGTTGTTGGGCAAAGATTTAAATATACATCAAACCTCCACGTCTGCACCCAAGATGTCTTCAGATGTCTGCAGCCAAATATTCCTATGCTATAAATACTATTTGGAGAAGATATGACTCATAGAAGGCTAAGTGCTTTTGTTTACTTGTTTATCTACGCTTATCCCAGCACTTTGATGCCTTGATAACAGGCATGAAAATCAAGAATCAGTCCAGCACCATGCTTTTTA
Source organism: Rhinoptilus africanus (assembly GCA_013400135.1). NCBI lineage: Eukaryota > Metazoa > Chordata > Aves > Charadriiformes > Glareolidae > Rhinoptilus > Rhinoptilus africanus. The sequence continues at coordinate 546,025 of VXBO01013336.1, read as the reverse complement.
AAAACACTACTCTATATATTTGAGAAATGTAACGGGAACCATGTCGCTGGTTTTCCATATGCTCTGTTTTAAGGCTTGAGTGTTCAAAACAAAGAGTCAAGTGTCTAGGTAGCATGGGAGTACACCCCGGGAATGAAAATAGCACATCACTTTCACACCCACTCCAAGTATCTTATAGGTGACGCAGACTTGATATACAGCATATTTATTCAAACACAGTCCCATGAGTTTACAAGCAGACATACAAATCCTCTCTCAAAGACCTTAAAATCTAACCAGGGCAAAGATGATAAAACATGGGGGAAAATCATCATGGAGGAAAGAATGAGAAGGTTATTCATAATGAAGCAGCAAGATTATTTGAAGATAAAGTTTAATTACAAGGGAGGATTTGAAGGAACGGAGGGAGAAAATGCTTGACAGAGAACAAGGAGACAATCAAGGGAGCCACATAAAAGGATGTATAGAGCTGAAGAAATGAGAATGGGAATGGATGATGTGAATGCACATTAACTACTCTTTTTTTTTTCACCCAGACTCATGCCTAAGTTAAAAAATGTGCTTGAATATTTGCCATTCAGTTGGTGAATCCGAGAACACACCCCTGCAGGCCCATCATGGGTCTAGATTGGCCTAATAAATCACTTGTCCCAAGACAATGCAATTAAGCCTAATTAGCCGATGCCTTTATTCCTAAACAGTCTCTTCCCAAGGGAGGTTTTAACTTTTGCTTTCTAAATTAGCCCAAGGAGCTAAATTGTTCTCATCTCCTTGGCAAAGAAACAGTTCATTTCTATCTTAGTACAGGATACTTTATGCACTCAGGGGACACTTGTTTTGCTCCACGAATAGTTTATCCATACATTAGTCCACAATTTGAGTCCACTAGGACCAATGACAGACCCTTCTGCAACAATTCCGTCTGTGAGCACTGTCTTTCCACTTTGCTGTGTGCAGCACTACTCCCTGGAAGCCTCTACACTGCTTCTCCAGATCCTCTCCTTGCCCGGGCCAAGGTGCTCTGTTCTGCTAAAACTTTCGGTAGTGCTGAGATACTCAGAGCTGATAGACTCCAAGGATCAAGTGAGAGTTGGACCATCTTAGTCTATTATTCCTAGAAGCGTTTTAAACAAGAGCAGCTTTAGTCCTTTCCAACACAGTAGACATAAAACAACCTTCCCAATCTTTTTATGACTGTCCTTTGCTCCCAACTCGCATCGCGCTAAAGCTGCCTTATTTTCACGCACTTTCAGAGAAGCTTCAGCTATTTAGTTTGAGGATTACGTGGCTCTAATTCAAAAAGGGACAATGTGGTATCTCCTCATAGATCAAGAAAATAACCCAAGAAAAACTCAGCTGGTGCTACCAACCCTGGAAGGGATTGAGCAACCTCTTGCAAAACAAAGTTACCTGGGCAGAGACAGGATGGGGACACAGAGCACCTGGGAAAAATGGGAAGGGGGAGATGTATGGAGCTGGAATAGCATATTTTTGTTTCTCTCATGCCAGGGTAAAAGTTCACATACCAAAAAGCTCTGCAGGTCTCTATAATGAAGTAGCAAGAAGCTACTTGTGCTCTGGCATTTTCACTGGAATCAAAACGCCAGAAGGGAAAGTGATCCAAGAGAAAGGGCTGATATCTCACCTCTGTCTATGAATAAATTGTCTGAAGATAGCTTGGGTTTCTCAAAGCTAGTATGAAATAGTTACCTTTTGGTTTCTTGTTCTTTGATACCTTTTTTTTGTCTTATAGTAAAAGCCAACATGCTCTTTGGTCATCGGTTGCTTCCTGCACATACAGCATTTCTTCACATCACAAACTTTTTTATTTTTAAACTCTACCTGCTGCCAGTCTGTGCTAAAGTTAAGTCTTGATAAATCCTTTCATTTTAAACATTAGACTGTGTATAATTTTCATTTAATCCTCTGCCAAGGCTTATTATTATTCTCCTGGCTGCTTTACATACATTTATTTTTCTTTCATCTTTTTAAATTGTGCTTTACTTTTTCTTACAGGGATTTGACTAGGACAGTTTTTTTTCCTTCTCCTATCTCAGGGCTCTTGTGAGTTTGTCCCCTCCTGTCCCTTATGCCAGCTGACAGCAGAGCTGAACTCACTCCACATTTACAGCTGCAGATACTCCGCTGTCAACACCTAACTTCTCCTGTACCTTCTACCCCGGGCATACACAAACATTCACATTTCATTATAGCTAACTTGCATGGTAGATTTTTAGTTACCCTTCTTTTTCTAAATTGAAAATGTGAGACACAGGGAAAGGAAAAAAAAAAAGATAAAAACAATAAGCAAAACTTTTCTGAAGCCCAACAAACTAGTGAAGAAAAATGTCAGTATTAATAGGTCACTTTAATTCTTTCTGTGTCTTTTAAACCTTCCTCTCCACAAATAAAAGCATTTATGTGGAAACTTGGTGGCACAGGATCTGGATTTGGTCTGCACTGACCAAACAGTTTCAATAGCCCTTCATAGCTCTGCTCCGTCCAGGTCTTTTTTTATTTGCAACCTTCCATAGAGAAACAACTCCAGCACAATTAGCCAAGAATATATTGCATTGAGATATATGGAGCAGGTATTAAAAAAGCTATTTGAGTATTAAAAGCAACTTCAAAGGAGGTGAGATCATGAGAGAATAGGGATATATTAGACCCATATATGTCAGATTGATTCAGTTTTACTGCTCCAGGAAGAAAGATAGAGGACTAGCAAAGGACTATCCAACATGCTTTGTCCAGGTGTTAATGAGGATGGTTACAACATGTAACTTTTAGACCCATGGCCCTTGCAGCGAATTAGAGAACTATCCCTAGCTAAGCCAGGAGTGTGAGACAGTGTTTGCAGTGACACAAAACAAGGGGACATGTGAGTCTGTATTGTCCATAGCCTCCATCTTCCAACCTTCTGAAAGACCTAAGGATCAAACTTTGCTCTTGGGCATAAATCTTTTTCTAAGTTGGTGAGTTACCAGCTCTTAAAACTCTTGTGGGAAGCTTGCACATCCATAAAGATGACAAGCAGGACTGGTGTTGCCTTTTGTCTGCTGGGATGTGACACGGTAGTACTGAATAACACCGTGGGTCTGGGTGGCAGACGTTGGCAATTGGGCTGCCGCAACCTCGGTCTGCAGACCCAAAGCAGAAAGCAGTTTCAGCATGGCCCGAGCTGCTGGTCGTAAGACTGTTCAATAAATTAATCTCTCTTTCTCAAGCTGCATTTTAAAAGAAAGCAGCATCAAATAAGCATTTTGTTGTCCGGGGAGTAAGCTCTGGATGGAGCATCTGGAGGGGAACTGTCTGATGCTGTGCGTGGCTACAATGTGAGCCCCTGTTTGCTGACACTGCTCTTGCTAGCAAGACTGGGCATAGGCAAAAAACATATTTGTGGAATTAATAGAAGTTTAAAAAAAATACCTAAATGCCTTTGGTGATGGGCAGTAGCTGGGAGTGAGGGTTTAAAACTAAAATTTTTGATTGAGCTGTTTAATATTCAGTAAGTCAGTCCTTTTTGCCCCAGCCTCAGTCAGCAACAGGCAGAGGCACTTGGCAAATGTTCTGGGTCTGCCTCACGGTCAGAACATATATTTTCATACTAAAATACAATACGCTATTTCAATATAAAAATAACTACCTAGTCAATAGCTTGCAGAAAATATGAAGGATGAGACAAATTAAAGAAATCTATATAGGTGGGTAAAGTGACTTGCATAATATTGGCCGTGAATTAAAAACAATATTTCAGACAGTTTAAATGATAAAAGGATATCGGCTGGATTGGAATTTAACTACCTGCTGGTGTGTGTGCTGAGATGCAAAGAAACAAAGTCTTTGGTGCTTCCGTTTGTGAATGAAGTTGTCTGGCCACTGGGTGTCATCCTTGATTCAGATGACAGCCGAAGACTTTTTAGCTACAACATAAAACCTGCAACTTCCAGAGGAGTTAAATTCCACTCTATTTGATTGTACAACATACAGCAAATTGCTCTGCATTTAAATCAGCTATAAAATTGAATACTTTGACATAGACAAATTCTTCTTTGTCTCGCTGCCTTATTTGGAGACCTGAAATGGCTGGTTGATGTGGGAAAGAGAGAAAAGTAATGCAACCGGGCCATATTAACTACAAACAATTTGATGAGTGATTATCGAATCTCAGGAAATATGAAATAACTATGATTAAATAATGCAAAGGATCTATGCAGGAAGTTTGGAATTTTATCCTTAATTGGGCCCCAGGCTGAAAAAGTCTATTTCATATAGGCAATTGTACTTGAGATATTCAGTATCCAGATTCAGTACACAAGTTAATGACTATGTATGAAGAAGCTGGTTCAGGAAAAACTAATTTAAGCTCTTACCTATAATACCAAGCTAGTACCCTCACAGAAGTTTCAAATTTTCATCAGGGAGGAAAAAAAAAGACACAAAGTCCTTGAGAATTTATTCATTCCTCCTATTGCTATTCTGTAATTTTCATCTGGCTCCCATTTTTTTTAAACTGTTCAGCATCTTCCCAGGTCCCCACAGCCAGGGCCCAGAGGTTTGGCCATAGGAGCAATGCCTGTACCTGGCTAATGGGGAAGGAGAAAAGAAAAAAGAAAAAAAAAAAAGAACCAAAAAGCTTTCCAGAAGTAATATCCAGATATTCGGACTATTTTGCCAGAGTTCACATGTGAGGATCGAATCCACTCATAACAGGTCATATGTCATCCTAATGAGTTTTCTGATATGGGTGACTAAGAAGAACTTATCAGCGTTATTTTGTTATCTCCCGGGAGTCTAGACAGTCTGAAACCGGCACACAGTGCGGCGAAGCTGCTTATTATAATATTATTTCTCTCTGAAACCTGATTTACTCTGCCCTCTTCAAGCTAAAATAAAAGTAACTGCCAGCAATTTCTCCAAGCATTATAGTCAGAAATAAATGTTTACATTTGTCAGTGCATTAAAAGTATTAATCCTACTGTTCTTAATATACATACGCAGAATACGGTAGTATAACATTTTAAATAACAGTGGGGTTTTTTTAATGCAGCTAACCTCAGTTGATAGCACAGCTTTTCATGGATTATACAGTCTTTGAGAACACAGATCTCCCTGTAATTCTTCCTAGGCTTTACCAGTGGATATAATTTTCATGAAAACATGCCAGTATTAAAGAGCTATTAGACACAGAGTTGAAATTGTCTTTGATTATGCTCACCAACCAAAGACTTCACCGATTTTTTTTTTAAATTCCATTTTTAAAGGAAGATATTAAATATTCTCTGTACATGAAACAGTCTCATAAGCATGATTTAGGTTACTTGTTTTTAACAAACATTCTTTTTTGCTTGTATTTAGTTTAGAACTGATAGCAGACCTCAAGGAGGAAATGCATTTAAGATATAAGCATGTACCTTAAGAATTTCAACATTTACTAAAATTAACATAAACCAACCCATCTAAGGTGAAAAGATAACCAAATTATCTAAACTTGTAGTACACTTTTCATTGATGCAAGAAGTCAGTAACAAATATTAGCCCTATGAAGTGTTTTTGAGGCCGGGAATTTCTTCTGCATCTACACATAGATACACGTGGCCATTATCTAAGACTAGGAATCCACACACTTTCTCAGTTTCGGATCTCAACTCAAAGGGAAGATATTTTCCCATTTAAACTTCACAGCACCTTTTATTTGAGTATAGAAATATACTTACGCTGGTTTAATACTCTGGGAATGCTTCTCATGAATGTAGGCACCAGCAAGGCCTCCTGCTCCAGAATTTAAATACTGCAAATAATAAATCAACATGCACAGGTTGTGCTGATTATCTGTAAAGTATAGCTTTCCTTCCCTCACCCTGCTCTATAAAACAGACCAATATTAACATTTCTAGTGGTTTCTAACCAGAGATCTTAGCATTTTTTGCAAAGTGCTGATGCAAGTAAAAGCAGATACATTTTTTTCAGATTAGTTCTAAAAATATCTTTCTTGGCTTACATACAGTATTGAAAGTCTAACAGACAAAAGGCTAGAAAATTGAAATACGGCTGAAACAGTCTCATGTCATAATACATATAGCAAGGTCATCAAACAATTCATCTAACTATACCTGTCGTTTCTTAATCTCAAGAGAAGGCAATGGAACTAAAGATACCTTGCTCTGTGATCCGAAATTATTTAAGTTCAGGCAATATTCTTTTATTTAGGGGCCACTTCAGAAAATCCTATAGCTGCAAGACCGTCTTGGTGTGGGAAATAAGAGAAGAGCCTCTAGTACCGTGACCACTGAGCTCCGTGTGCATCAGAGCAGATTAACCACCACTAGCATCCATCCCACACCCACGAAGGCATTGCCACTACTATCTTGTGGAACTTAGCCTAACAAAACCACCACTAAAATCAGTGTTCATCTCCTCGTTGGAGCTGCTAAAAAGATTCAGCCAAGTCGTGATCAGTTCAGGTGCAGCTCTTATTCATCTGACCTGTTTGCTGACCCATCATGTACGTGACATAATGGAAAACAGTCTCAAACAATGAATCTATTTTACCTTGTAAGAGCACCAGCAGGCAAAATCTACTCCCCAGTCATGCAAATGAAGCTCTACATTCCCGACAGCATGAGCCAGGTCAAATCCAACAAAGCAACCCTGCAGGAAAGAGATAATTAATATACTACTTATCAAGATAATCATCGCCACAAAATTATTTTGAAAAAACCTCTTTAGAGCTTTACTTGCTCTTTACATAGGCATGCTATGATGTCCCATCTGTTTGGAGCTATTACCAGAAAAAAATTCTCTATACCGTAGATACATGTAGAAATCATGAATTGTTTTGTGAGCCTGTCTTCAAGGATGCTTTGGGTATGGTTTAGATTCTTAAGATTCTCATGCAGTAAAGTGGAATCACTTGAAATAAGTATTCAGAACAAATGCATAATTTCAAGCTCTTGTATGGCGTGATGAACTCTAGGCAGAAACAAAATCGTAATATACACAATGACGCCAGTCACTCATGGATAATTGCAGTGCCCTGTACGCTTGTACTTAAGGTCTCCCTGATATTTAAACTGTGAAGATTTTGCTCTTTGGAAACCCAAATGGGTGAGGCAGCAGCATACGCAACACCTTGATCTTTAAGGACTTGCATACTGTCATTTCTCTGTGAAAAGTGTTGTATTTGTCATAACCACAATTTGCATAGGGCATTGGGGAAAAAACAAAACCAAATATATAAAGACCCACAGATGTATAGATCAAAAAGTATCAGTTTTACACACAAAATAACCACTGGATGGCAGCATTTTTAAACTAAAAAGTTCTTCCAAGCTTTGCTATTTATTTAAACGCAGAGAAATAAAACTTCCTTTTGTGCCTGGACTACAAATTAAATGCTATTTTGCATTTTGCTTTTAAAACACTAACAGCCTGCTTGCAAGCAGCATGGTAGGAATAAGAGTGAGAGCACAGGCTTCAGAAAAATCAACGTCCAATAATAAAACAAAGGATTTTTTGAAGAATCTCTCGCTGTTTCTTGCACGGAGGGAGCCCTAGCTAAATTATTTAAAGGGTACTTTGGTATATTTAATCTTCTGTATAAACTAGATAACTATTTGAATGAAGCAGCATTTTAAGAAGATGTGACACACTAATTCTAACGGAGGCGTTAGGGGAAGTTATCAGCTTGAGAAGCTGCTCCAAAACGATGGGAAGAAAACTCCGCTGCCGTAGCATTTGCACAATCTGAACATTTGCTCTTAAACAGAGCCAAAGACCAATAAACAGTCTAGCCTTCATGCTCTTGGTGGCTCATCTTCAAAGGGACACTCAGAAGTGAATTAAGACAAATCAGCTGAAATGGTGAAGCTAATGCAGGGAAGCTGAAACACGCTGAATGCCCGTGGGAACCCTCTCACTCAGAGACCAAATGGCCTTGGTTCAGAGAAATAAGCTACAGCAAACTACAGCAAATCTGCTATCGAACAAGAAGGTTTTCATAGGGTTTTTAAGGCATTAACTTCAAAACTTCTGTTGACTGGATTTAAACCTTTACAGATATCCCTTCATACATCCCACTCAAACTTTTTTGAAGAACTTCTATGACAGATTCACTGGAAATGAGGAATAATACAATATGCTGAGAGTCTTGCGGAATGCACGTCTTTGACAGTACACTAACAAAATTAAAACAAACAAACAGAAAAACTGATAGTTGCTCATAAAAAAAAAAAAAAAAGCCTGTAAGAAGTACAGTTCTGTGGCAAGTCTTGTGTTAAAATCAGCTGTCCTTTCCCTGGCAATAAATGATAAACTCTCTGAAAAAATATGTTCACGCACAAGATGACAAGTTACAAGAAGACAGTAGATACGAGGTAGGACAAGATTACTCAGGATACCAGCAGGTTGGATGCCTTTGCAATAGTATGATGATGCTCCATAGCCGTACCTATGCCTGTAACCTCAACACACACGGAGTTTCTTGGGCACTGACTGGTGTAGATCAGCTTGCACCCGTGCCCCGGGCTTGTAGCCCGCAAACAGGACGGCCACCGACAAGCCACCCAAGGGTCATCTTCCTGAACGGCTTTAACTGCTCCCCAATCAGTTGGTAAATCCTACTGGACACTATTCAACTTACTAATGAGGAATGGCCTGAAAATCTGGGTTCAGTGCTGGCAGGTTTCCTGCATCATCTGGGAAACACCCACTCGTACCATTTTCTTCAAGTCGTCGTAATCTGCAAGATGGGTGGTGCTGGTTTGCTTTCACGGGGGAGGCGTCTGGTACTCGAGTCGCGCAAACAGTGAATGTTTAGCCACACAGATTGCATGGGGAAAAAGTAAAACAAACTGAAACAGCTCTCCCGGCACAAGCCACGCAGAAGAAGGACTGCGTGGGAACGTCGCTTCCCCAGACTAGGGGGAAAATGGAGCTCTCCATCTGCTCTGGGTGAAGAAGAGGACATGTGCTCTCTCCCCTGCCTCTTCCATTTTATTCTAACATCTAAAAGTCATTTCTGCACAGTGTCTGGGTAGCTGCTGATAACCAGCAGGTAACAACTCAGCATGGACAATGACATTTGGAGAGAGGGAGAGAAATGACAGCTTCACACCAGCAAAGCTGGGACATTTAGAAAGAGAGACAGGAAAAGAAATGAAGATGAAGGATCTTAAAGCTCTTCCTACTGGGACTCAAGAGATTAAGATACTTTACATACAGTACAGAGTCAGTGGAAAGTACAATATAACTTATGAAATGAAAATTGTATTTGAAAGGTAGTGTCTCCTAAAAGTCAGCCATTTCTTCACTTGTAGAAGAATAAAACAACTCGACCCCCTCCATCCTCTAGAGCAAGCTCAGAAGTATGGAGCAAGGAAAACTGTTACATCCTCTTCAGCCTGCTGATGAGTCTCTTGAACAATACGGAGTAATTTTTGATTTATCTGAGAGTCCTAAGATGGAAAAATAGCCTGAGGTAATTTTTCAAGCTTAATTTAGTTCATTTAATATTTAATGACTTAATGAAGCTGTCTATGTGCAGAGCTTTCACTCTGGGAGGAATCTTAACGTACGTAGAGAACTTAGGAAATTGGCTTAAAAAATGTAAAAGGAAATCAGTAACTTAATTCATAAATGATTGACCTCAAGAATCCTAGGACATTTTCCAGACCTCCTGAGCTCACAGCTCAAATCTCTAGCCAAAACCTGATAGGGCACAACAGTGCAGGATTTTATTTCAATTGTACATTAAAAGAATTATTAAGACCATCTGTATAGGACTTTTCACTCTGCAATACTGGCTGAGAAGTGATTTTTTTCCTCCTTTTCTCAAATGACATTTCCACCTTGTATTTTCCCCTTCTGACTTTCTTGCTTGTCAGCTCTTCCCAACCTATTTTCTGTTCAGGAGCGTGGGGTCATTCACCACCCTTCATCACCAGGAAGGGGAGCCTTGCAGTTTTGCTATGAACGTGACTTCTCAGGTTTATCCTCTTTTAATATACATTTCAAAGGGCTTTCAGCCTTTCGATGATAATATGTTAGGAATTACATTCCATCAGGTCCAGATGCTCTTCAAGGAGATGTGGTTTTTAAGTCCACGCATTTATTGTCCTGAAAGCTTCTCAGCCTGGGCATGGGGACTGGTTGGATGCCACCAAACAGAAATTGAGCCCGTACACATTACTTAGGTGCTAAGACTCTGGTTCAGCGGTTGTTTTCTTGTTGTCCTCTAACCCAGTGGTAGCTCCCAATATCAGCTGTGACCTGGGAACACAGGAGAGGAACCAATTGCTTTTGAAGATCCAGCATTTTTGGCTTTTCGGTAAACAGAAGCCCTGAGAACAAGAGAAGCAGCAGGATACCTGACTACCTCTTACCGATATTAACATAGAAAACTCTTCATGAATCACAGGTTCTGTACCCGTTCAAGCAAATATTTGCCATATGCAGATGTTTAAGTCTAGCGTTAATAGTATATTACATCCTGGTTTTGTGTAAGCCTATAAAGATGACTTAACCCAGGGGGCAAAATCCATAAGGAAGTTGAGCTGAGTGTACCTGACAGTAGGGAAACAGAAACAGGGCTGGCTCATGCTTTTCAAGCATGATTGGTACCCAAGCATTCCCTCAGATTGAATTACTTTTTCTTTTTAAATACACTGATGACATTTTAAGTCATGAATCTACCTGAATCTACCCGAATCCCAGTCCTATGCACTCTAACCACAGAGATGCTGGTATTTTTAATTTTTTTTTCCCCCTTTTCAAAGATTTTTGGAAGAAGAGATTCAATTCTGTGCATGCGGGTAGAAAGAAGCCTTTGACATCTACCTGTGCCTGCTGAAGTACTGAACTGCAGTCAGAACTGCTCTCCTCTTCGGTAACACAATATAGTCTCTGTGTAAGTGTGCAGTGGTTTTGTGTATATCCATGTGGAAGCACACACCCTCGAGTTAATATTATTATTTGCACTACTTTATAGAAATGTTAAGCTTTTTCCACGTGGAGTCCTGGTTATCTCCTCAGATAATATAAACATCAAATCCCTTTTCACCCCGTATAATGAAGTATCAGTGACTCCTTTTTCCCCAGAAATCAGGTTCTCAGCCACTTTGGTGTAGTTTATAGCTTTCAGTGAAACTGCACCACTTCCACTCATCCAAGCACGGGTCCCACAGCCCAGAGAGCATATTTTGAGAGGCGGTAAAGTGAAAGGCTTTTCCCAGGTTGCTCGTATTTACAGTTGAGAAGAAAGATTTCTCTCTCAGACACCTTCCAGACACATCACAGAGCAGATTTTGGGGAAGAAGCACTGCAGGGACGCAGGCGTTGGAGGCTGAACGAAAGCTCTGCGGCCACCAGGAGTGGGACCGAGCAGAGCAGTGGATGGCATCGTCCTATTAATAACCTATCTTCCCTTTCAAACATTTCAGCATAGCCTTTTGATTATTTGTGGTCAGTAAAGCACTGGAAAACCATCAAGGCAGGCACCATGAAGGTGTTGCTTTTAGAGCCGTGTGGAGCTAACACACATTTCCCCCCACAGCTGAATCCCTCCATTTATTTTTTCCTTGGTTTTCTGCATCTATGTCAGAAGTCAGTCTTGTTTTGTGCTGTATTCAGGACCGATTGTGCTGCCAGGTGCTGCTCTGGGAGAACATTCCCTTTTCATATCCCACGGGCCCTGCACTAGCTCTCACACCTGCTGTGCGCTCCCAGGGGAGACTTTACCATCGCTTTCCAGCATCATAACTTACTCCCTGACCTCCAGAAAAATTTCCACTGCCAAACCTACAGCAACAGAAGATGTATAGTCTGATGTGAGCCAGGAATCTCTCCAGAGAGTTAAAACATCAAATATAAATAGTTAGTTGGTTTGCCAAAACACAGTGATACTAAATAAGTTTATCCTTCAGTGGTTTAATCTTATATGAGATAAGGTACATCCAGTAAAAGACTGCCCCTACGGAAAGTCTGGTGACCTCCTGCTGATAAGAAGGCTTAATGAAAAACTGTTTTCTCCTGGATTCCTGAGGCAATTGAGATGGTTAAAGAAGTTTTACAGCTATGTCCACGGAGCACACTGCCTGCAAGCTCTGAAGGCTGAGTCATCACTAAAATATAGTCGTCTTCTGACGTTGATGTGCTCCACGTTGTGCCTGTCTCTGGAAAACTGATCAGCTGAGTCTGAACACTGCCGGCTCCTGGGGAGCTCATCTCCCTGCTCACTGAGGGCAAAAACTGCCACAGAGTGGTTGCAGGAAAGGAGAAAAATCACGAAAGTCTGCCAAAAAAGCAGAAATCCAACACAAACTAACTTTTAAAGAGAGACTGGAGCTGTGATTACCTCCGCCTCCTTCTCCACTGAACCTCCGGAAATTCTATCCTTCAAGAAAAGCCCTGTAGAAGTTAATAGTCATGAATTATCTCTCTGTATAGTTTAAGTCACACCTGAAAGACTGCTCTTGAAGGGCTATTTCTTCATGCAGTACACAGCCCCCAAAGGATCTGGACACAGAGTGCTTTTACTTTTTATAAGAGCCCCACACGTTTCCACACGTGCTCTCTTTTGTTCCATAAAGAGTAGAAATTGAAAATATTTCACAAAGAAAACTGATTTAAAACTGGTGTGAAAAGGACACGTTTGGAGCAATCCTACCTTTTCTTGGCCAGCCTTTGTTATTCTAGGGATGTCAAACAGCTGTCCCGTGTAGTACTGCACCCCACTGAACAGAATGACAGCAATAGAGTCCCCCTCCTTCTCAATTACAGCAAGGATATCTTCAGTCCTCAAGGTCTCCTCCCCCTAAAACAAAGTTAAAGCACACATTTTACATCAACTCTGGCAGTAATGAAACTGTCATTTCTTATTTCATAATCTATATTTTACCATGTGCCATGCTGCTTGCATAAGGAGATCAAAAGCGAATCCTTAGCGTGGTAATGATATACAAAGGTAGAGCTATGAAGTAGCCTTTGAGTAAGTTACCTCAAAAAAAAAAAAATCATTAGCAAACTTATCTTGAAGGTATCAGTTATAAAAAGTCTATTCACTTCATATTCCAGTATGCTTCATAGTCTTTAGTATTTCAGACACTTTTAATTTACAGTAGAAAAAAATTCTGGTGCAAAGAGCATACATAATGATTTTTATGTGGCATCTGAAATTTGTGACACAAGACTTGAAAGTTGGCTATCGGTTTCACTCTGTACTTTTCTGATAAACTTCGTATCCCAAAGGAAGCTATTATAAGCCTGCCATATTTATATTTCAAAAACAATAAGTCTCAAATCATCAAAAGTACAAAAATCCCCAAACCTGGGGTCATTAAATATAGAGGAATTTCAACACACAAAAAAACCTCTATGTTCATTCTTGATTCTTTATAGGAAAATTACTGCCCCGTCCTCCTCCCATCTTCCTAGCAAGGGATCATGTAAAACATACCACCACCTAGGGATCAATTAGGCAGTGAAAACCTAGAATTAAATTAGTCTTGTTACTGAAAAGAGCTTGGGCAAGATTGTTGAATAGCAAGTAACTGTTATTATCTCAACAATCTTTGCAAATCTATCAAGCGTTCAGGAGTGGGCTCTTTACTCACAAGATGACTCAGATTTCAGAAGCAAAAGGTCACCGTCAGTTTATAGTTAGGTGGCAAAGTTCTTAATACAGCAGAAGTGAAGCGAGGCAGTCCTTCAAATTAATCTGAATTGCATATTACTCGAAGCAGACCTTTCCCTCCGTCGGTGCTGATACAGACACGGTGCTGTTTGTGTTATGGCAATTTTTTACCTTAGGACATTAAAAGGACGTTGGGGTTTCTCAATGAGCTACTATATTTTGCAGTTCTCTCTGGATGCTGTCAGGTTTTGCAAGCAGGAAAAATTATGAAAATATATTTTTGTTGTTGTTGTTCTTCAAGGCAAATGCACTAGTTGAACCGGACAATTATAAAATGGGGTTTAATACCAAAAAAACCATACGGAAACAGAACACATGATTCATGAATTTTACCTAACAGTATTAGTAGAAATAGATTATAACTTCTGCAGGCGGGCACTAGAATATTTGAGAACGTATGGCTACTCTCCTATGAAATAATCTTCTGCCTTTGGCAATAGCAAGCAGAACTGACATATTTCTCACCAACCTCCCGTGGCTGCATCATGAGCATGCACTTCTCCACATCAATGCCGTGAAGTCGAAGTTGGGACTCAACAGCATACTGGAAGAGATTTCCATGCAGAACACGTTAGTGCAGTTACATGATAAAACAACTAAAAGGAAAACACATCAGAACTTCAGAAAAGGGATTCAGGTGCCTGCCTTTCACTAAAATTAATGCTTTAAAGCACTGAACACTTTCCAGATTTCCTTTGGTTTGGAAAAGATGAGATTAAGTTCACATCATCAGACAGCAAGGATAAAGTCAAAGCCTAAATCATACTGGATGAGTTCACGGAGCAGAGTGAGGGTGGAAACGTGGTGGAGGATGTGCTTTGCCACATGCCAGCAAGCAAAGCCTGCACGGGTAACGGCCACGGGGAAGACGGAGCATCACATCTCCAGGGCCCTGGGTGCCCTCTTTGCTAAATCCCAGGCTGTGACATGTGCACTGCAGTCACCGCAAAGGGGGCTTGGCCAGCACATACGTGCAGTCCCACGCTCCTCTCACCTCTTAGGCTGGGAGAAAACAAGAGCTCTAAACTCTCTGGGTATTTTAAAAATCCTTCCCACTAATCTTATCAATAAGTAATGGTTCTGGAGATAGGATCAAAATCATCATATACTACTATAAAATAGTTCAAAATTACACAACAGGAACTAACGTGACAGCAGTTGCACAGGTTATTAACCGAAGTGCCACAGAAATTTCAGAAGGTGGAGTCCAAATGTACAAGTGCACCTGGAACAAGCATGGGATTAGTATGAGCATTACTTAGAACAAAGGCAACTTGAGGTTTATACATCTGTGTTGCCGTCTTCATTACAAATAAACCTGTTAGTAGCTTAAGTCACTTTTATCTCACCTTAGAGATCAAATTTGTTATTTCCATGAGTTTACAGCATTGATGATAAAGTAGCAGTGGGCCACAAACCCAAAGATTAATTTGCTCTAAGCTGTGATGCACGGGCTATTGTCTCCTATTTTATAGCAGAAAAATTATGTTTGAACTAGTAATCTAACGTGCTAAGAACAAATATTTCCATCTCTGTCTGGGGATATATAAGTGTTAATGTTGTGAGTTTGTATTGATTTGGTTTCATAAAGTAAAACAGCAACAAGAATTAATAAAACATTTACAACTTCAGTTGATTTAGGCCAGTAGTTTGCTCAATGCCTTTAAAAAGACTAATAAATCAATGTACCCATTCAATCTTTTCCTCTTGTAACATTTTCTATTTGAACAAAAGGAATAAAGTTACGATCTGTAAAATATGCTGAGCTCAAAAGCTTCTGACAGATTTTTTTATTGTAATGTTACTTGGACAAGATGAGCTAATAAATATTCAAATCAGGCTACTGATATTCTTTGGAAAAATATGATTAATAATACAAATACGGTGAAATATTAATTTCTTACATGGTCAGAGGGAAAGGCTCTGGCTTCTAGAAGAATTTTATAGCGTCTTGGAGTAGGCTTAAAGAAAGATAGCTGTTAAGAAGAGAAGAAAAAAGACATGTTGAAATTTCTATAAGCAGAGATGAGAGAGATGCTCCTAGTACATAACTTAATAAAGACCGTTTTACTTTCATGCAGACTACAGAGAATCCCCCAGAAATTACAAATATTTCTTTGTCCATATAACATTTATCAAAGTAGGAAAGTGTTCTAATACTGCATTTCAAATATCCATAACAAAGATCACAAAAATCCAGCAGTGAAAACTTGCACTTACAGAAATCGATGGCAAAGCTTTGACTGTGGCCAGGGAAGCTGAGATTTCACCCGGCTCCATCCCACAAGCTAAAGCAGCAGCTGAAGAGCAGTAAACACTGCAGAGGAACTGGATTTCCATTCCAGCCCTAAAACATTAGTTACTAAATCACCCCCTCCTCTGAAATAAGCCTGACCAAAGGACTAAATGTCCTGCAGAGACGTCACTCTCGACCAACTCACCACCTGTAGGTGAATGGCCTTTCCTTCTCAGCTACCTGCCTGAAAGCAAGTTGGGTTTGTCGCCATACCGAGAGGACTAGGAGAAGACTTCCAAGTCCTCCTGTTCACTCTAGGAGTGGTTACACAGAGCTCACCCTGGGCTGTGTCCTTGAGCAGTTTGGAACGAGCCTGGCTCCATTGCACCTGAATCAGGGCAGAGCAGCCAGGTAAATCAGCTTGTAATGAGCCCCATCCTGCCCTGCCTCAGGTTTCTTAATTTAACAAAGGTCAGCGACACGCTACAGAGGAGTGGATGCGTGTGATAAATCTTTTTTGTCTGAACGCCACAAAATGAAGCTTCACATCTTCGTTCAGTTGAACCAAGTCTGTGGAAATACTAGAGAACCAGAGACAGGCTGTGTGTAACCACAGAGACACCTGCACATAAGGGAAACCACATTTATGGCTGCTGTGTCATAAAAATCAAAATCAGATGCTTTACCACATTTTAAGCGTATATAAAACAGCATAACTCAAAACGCCATCTCTCGTATGCAACTGCATTTTAAGCTTGACTGAAATTACAGCTTTGTCTTGGGCACAGTTGAGCACAGTTTCTTAAACTTTGCAATCTGGTTTTTGAAATTTGGTTTAAAATTCAAATTTGAAAAGTTATTTGTAAATGTTTCTTAAGTAACAAGACCTCTCATGAGGTCTGATATGCAGCACATGCGAGAACAGCTCAAACTTCCCCTAGAGTCCTTGAAAAATATTATTCTGCCCAGCTTTTCTGCTTCATATTAAGTAGAGCCAGGCCTTGCACAAGCCAAAGCATCGCACAAGGTACAACTCCTAAGGCTTAAGAAAAGTTAGGCTATCATGCAGTGCTGTTTTCTGAGGACCTCACAGAGACATTTGACTTACGTTCACAAAGAAAGAAAAAAAATATTTGTCAACACAACATCAAACAAACTTCATAAAGACATACCATCTGGAGGTGTAAGTTAACAGTTAGTCCATTCATTAAGGCTACTTCATGTCTTTTGGCCCCTGTAAAAAATAATAAATAATAACAATAATAAACTGTCCAGGGTTTTTTCTTTATAATTTCAGAGAAATCTAGTATAGTATTGAGAAAGCAAAAGTATGTTTTCCGTCAATGTCTCTCTAAAGACTGGAAGATAAACAAACATTTGAGGTGTCATCACAGTGAAGTAAAAAGATTTCTTGTCTGACTCACTACAGCACACTGGCAGGAAAATATTTATTTTTTCAGGTCAGCCACAGAAAACAAAAAACAATGAAGTATTCCCATTTCCCGGCAAACCACCAGTGGATTTATTATCATTAGTACCTCAGACAAAAATCAGGTCAGAAGACTCTACGTAAAGCAAGACTTGCAGGCTTATTTTTGTCACAAGTTTATAAGTAAAGCAAATCAGAAAACATATTGAGACAATCCTCCATTGTAAGCGGTTAACGTAATGTCAAGCTAAATCTCATCCCTAATAAAAGAAAACAAGCAAAACTGGCCTATTGAATATAACACACCATTATTAAGGTAGCAACTTAGCAAGGAGCCATACCAACATAGCTCCAAGGAGGCTAGTAACAAATGCCTTTTGGCTACAGGTAATGGTGGGCAGAGCTAATGGAGTAACAACTAATTGTTATTACAAAGTATTTAGTAACAAATTCTCAAACCCTTACCAACCACTGGTGAAAGGTTTTAGGCAGGATGAGGGACTGCGTGTTGAGCAGGGCGCCACTGAGATAGGGAGAAAATCAATTCCTGTTTCTTTCCGTTTTGCCTGATGCCTGTTGCTGAAAAGCAGTAATTCACCCTTGACACAAATCAGTGCTTTGAGAGCCTTCTTCAGCTGGATGATGGGCTCATGCACCTTGCCCTAGTCATCACCCCAGAAGTGGAGCTGGCCAAAGATGGAAAGAGGTTGCAGACAGAGGGATGAAGACAAGTGTAAGCAGGCAAGGAGAGCAACAGCCACCCTTGAGATCGATAAAGAGGAGAGGAAAGCACGATGTTAGGGTAAAAGGGGTAAAGGGAGCCACAAAAAAAGGAGAGGTGAATCCTGGGTTTCTCCCTTGCCTGCCTTGAAGGGTACACAAGGACCCAAACAACACTTGGAAAAGGCTGCAAGAGCACCGAGACACTCCCACCGTATCCCAGCGTTTAGGTTCATGGAGAAAGGAAAAAGACAAAACCATGGGTTGAGCTCAGTACAGACAAACACAGCCAAAGAACATGGAAATCTATAATTAAGAAGTGTTTATTCATAAATCCCTGCCAAGGAGGCCTCAGCTTCTGCCACCAAAAGAAAAGCCAAGAACCCTTCTGACTGAGGTATTAAAGGGCCTTTCTTCAGGTTGATGAAATCTCCAAGGAATGGACAGAAAAGTTTGACAATGGTTTTCAGTAACTCTGGAGGACCTGTTCAGGGGATGAGCCAGGAGGAAAAAGAGATGTCATGAATATGTTCCCTCCTTCAGCCATCATCAAGTTTGTGGGAAGAAATATAAGTAACCCTAGTTCTTTATAGGGAAAAATAAACTCTTTTCCTCACTTAAGCTCCTCTCCTTTGCTTTCTTGTCTTCCCTCTGACAGCATTGCATCTGCAGGCTCCATGCTGCTGGAAGGGGTCACCTTGTGGCTGTTCTATCGCAGATACAGAAGACAGCTAGAGAGAGTGATTGCAGCTCAAAACAGTATTATTTGCAGTCTTAATATTTCTATGGAACTCCTGAGGCTGAAAAAAGGGATAGCATCAAGAAATGGTATTGTTCTTATTTCTCCCTCTGCTCCTTCCATGAAATCTGTGGCTTTCACAGCAAATTCTGCATGAGCAATCCTCTGCCTGCTGTACCGTTTCCGTATACAACAAATGGTTAATCAGTAGATCACTTTTAGCTGCATGCTAGCATCCCAAATTAAATATGACACTACATTTGTCATGTAAGTCTTGGTCTTCCGTAAATTATATATTTATTAAAAGCTTTCCATTATTGAATTTCATGCCCACAAAACAAACCTCATCCGTGTCATTGGAAAACTGTTATCCTTTATAACCTGCACTGCGTTTCAGAAAGCAACCTTTCTATGATCCAATTAACCTATTACAATATTCAAAGACCCGGCACACAGGAGACAAAATTATGTTTGCTTTCTTTATTTCCTAACTTTATACCATATCTGCAAGACAGGCTAAAACCTGTATGTTCTGCTTGATAAATCTCCTCTTTAATAAAAGGAAGCAGCATTTGCAAAGTACAACTTCAGAGACAATTATGATTGCGTTAGGCAGACGCTGCCATCCTTCTCCTCTCTGACTGCAGTGGGAGCCTGATCCTCACCAGAGTAAGTAAAAAGCATTTTATGACATGATTGAAAAAAGGCTAAGGGCCCCAATTCTGAAAAGAGTTTGGTTATTTCAAATAATCCTTATCACTCAAAGTCACCACAAATCTGCTCAGCATTCGGTCTTCCCTCAACAGAGACCTGCCTGAGCGCATTGTGCAGCAGCAGCCACACAGTTAATCTTGTTCCATCAGAAGGTGATCCTGCCAAGGTTGTAATGTTTTAATAAAGTCTGGTAGGAGAAGCCGAGATTACCGTCACCACGTTATGCCACTCGGCGTGAGCATAGGGGAAAAATAAAAAAAAAAAGCTTTGGCCTCCACTGACCTTGACTTTGAATTTCACAACGTATTTACTACTGTAACTTTCATTGAACAAGAAAATGTGACTGTATTTAATAAGCAAGGTGTTATAGCACTATAAACCATTAAACGGACAAAGGTATTTTACAGTCTTTAGTCCATTCCGGAATAAATCTCACCAGATCATTTTTACTTACTACTACTTAGAGTGAGAAACAACAATTCCTCTTTCTCCTGCATAGCATATTAAATATTGAATAAAAAGCAGGGTAAAATTCTGTTTATATTCTTACATTAAATTCACTAAAAAAGGAAATCCAAAATCCACTCAACTCTTATGTACTCAGTGTTACACCTTGCTGAAAAACAGCACTTAACCATAACGATCACATTGGAAGAGAGCATTTTAACATGGTATTTTTCCTGTGTTTATTCACTTAGCCTTTTCTGTATTACACACAATTTTAAAGATCAGAATTTATTTACAATGCATCCATTATTTGGGAAATATTAATTCATTTGCATTCTAAGAATCGCTCACCTAGATCCTGAAAAAAAAGCTATTAAGATATTATATAAATAAATCTCTATGGCATGTGAATCTGTAAATCAGATCTGAGCCCCAAACCCATTTTATAGTTCAATTAAACAAAGCCCCAGAAAACCTGGAGAACAAAATCCAAACTGATGATGTTGACATGCCCTTTCCTGCTGAGGAAAACAACAGGACTATGAAACACTTCCCACCAAAGCATTTTGAAAACAGAAGTAAATTAACAGTACAGTGACCTCAGTCATAATTTTCATAGAAAACTTTAAAATACATATTGGAAATGAATAAAATTTTAGTAAGTTCAGTGTAGTCTGGCCATTGTGATTAAAAAAAACCACTAGTATCATATAAAGTTTGGAAAAGAAAAGAAAAATAAGGAGACTGGCAAGCAACTAGATGAAGTTTAAACAAAGCTCTCATTTCCCTCTCCTTACACCCAGAATATGTCTTTTAGTTAAACAAATATTATAATACATGTTGCGCTGGCAGCCTCTACAAGACAGATGGCTAAGGGAAAAAAGTCCCCGCCTGACTCTCTGCTTTCTGCAGTGACTCTGGACCTAAAGCTGACACCAAACTGACCCCAGCCCCAGCAGGAGGTCAATGCTCAACCTGTCCCACACCCTGCGACGAGGACATGGGGGCCCACGGTTTGCAAATATTGGCAGACATTCACAGAAGGTGATGCAGAGAAGGATGGCAATTCAGGTGCTTCAAGCTGCCTTTTAGGGGATCTTGGCTCTGTCTCTTGGTTATGTGAAGAGCATAAACGGTCTTACCTTGTTATTTTACTAATTTAGATGCCTGAAAGTATGTAAGTGTGACTACTACATCTACTATGTAGATGACTGAGGGACTGGAGCATCTCTCATGATGAAAAGCTGAGAGACTTGGGTCTGCTTAGCCTGGAGAAGAGAAGACCAAGAGGGGATCTCATCAGGCAGGTATGACGAGGGTGGGACCAGACTCTTTTCAGTGGTTCCTGGCGACAGGACAAGGAGCAATGGTCACAAACTGGAAGACAGGAAATTCCATCTCAACATGAAGAAACACTTCTTTACTTTGAGGGTGACAGAGCACAGAACCCAGAGAGGGGGTGGAGTCTCCTTCTCTGGAGAGATTCAAAACCCTCCTGGGATGCGTTCCCGTCCAGCCTGCTCTGGGTGACCCTGCTCTGGCAGGGAAGTTCGACTAGATGATCCCCAGAGGTCCCTTCCAACCCCTGCCATTCTGTGATGCTCTCCCATTCTCATAAAACCCAAGAGAAATTCTCTGCCTTGCAGTTAATTAAGTTCAAGGTTTCGAAGTTAAAAGCCCTTACTATGCAGAAGGCTAGTTGTGTGACAAGTCACATTTCCCCACCTGCCCACAGCTTCCCAGTTATACCCTACCAGACCGAGAACATTCACTTGCATGAAAAGACCAGTCAAACTACAGAAATCCCTCAATCAGATGCATTCACCATTTCAACACCCTCATCCCTTCGTATTCTCATATTTTTATGTTCTATGACAGTTAAGAAATGAATGTACTGAGCTTTCCCTTGAACATAATGAAAGCAAGCAAAGTAATTTCTTAACCTCCTGAGCAATACTAGGTACTACAATTGCAATTTCCAAAATCAGAACAACCAATCTACATTTCGTGGTTTAATTCATTCTGCAGGTGGGATTGCTTTGCATAGCTCAGTGATGCTCAATCCAGCCACGCTCATATTTATGTTATCCGAGTGTTTACATCATGGGTAGACCAACTACAACAATATTTTCTTATAGTTGTTCTGCTCCAATAACAATGTCCAGTATTTTAGCTACTTGGAAGCTTCATTAAGAAGTCAGGAAGTGACTTTATTTATAAATATATATATAAACTTGTCATGAAACATTCCTTAATGTCTCTGTTTCCAATTGTTCAGACCCCATTTCCTTCTCTTGAAGGAGAAAAACCATAACTTTCTCATTGAACACTTGTCTACAGTTGGAGGAGAAATTAAAAGGCGATATCTAGTGTACAGTAGGTCAAATTAACCGTAATATTTTTCCTTAGTGAAGGCACAAATGAACACATGATAATTCAGTTCAGACAGTATTGACCGCTAAATTGAAATACTGGCCAAATCTCACTAAAATCTACCAACCTAGCCTTGACAATGGTTGTAAAAGTGGAGGAGAAAAAGAGTCTGGGAGAAACCCTGCCAAGATCACTTCTCTTCTGCCTTCTGACAGCAACGACTCTGAAGGAAATCTCCATGAAAGATTATTTCACCAACTATACACAGGTTAGAGTAGAGTAAATTTGCATTCAGCATCAGACGGACTGCTTTCATGCCTGGCAAACTCACCAGGAGAAGTCTCCAGGGCTCCTTCTCAATCTCTGGAATAACCAGATGCATTTACTGCCAAGGTCCTGCAGCACTGCAGACTCCTCAAGGGGTACAGCAGGGTAATGGGAACTTACAAATAGCAGGTCCTGCCCCAATTATCCGCTTCATTGACATAAGCAGTTCTCAAATACGAGGCTGGATTTAGTGGCAGGGAAAGGAGGAAAAGCAGAAAATGTCTAGATAGAAATCATTTTTCAAAGGGGAAAGTTCATTGGTTCAGTTCTAGGAGAGAAACTGAGAATCTGAAATGCCAAGTGCCCTTTAAAAGGGCTTCACGTATTACACCAAGTGGTTTACGATGCTCCAAGAAATCCTTTGCTGCAATTATATTCGTGATATGCATATGCTCATATATTATCTCATACAGTCATCACTTTAATCACTAGCAGCCTTAAAATAAAATGTTTGCCCATGCATAAGGCTGTCAGAAAACCTACTTTAAAAACAAAAGAATGCAAGGAACTAAGTTCTGGTTACAGAGTTTCAGGTCTTTCAGTCTTAAAAGAAAACAAAACAAAAAATGTTATAATTTCTAGAGACAGATTTTTTTCTTGCAGTTCACACCTACCAACCAGTTGAGTCATCAGGCCAAGGATGCATTCATCTGCCAAAGCCCACGGGCGCTGACCGTTGAAGTGGCCGTGAACACCTCTGAAAAAGGAAGAGGCAAATGGTGAAAACATGTACCGTTCCCTTTTGGATCAGCCCTAAGGAACATACGTGCTTTGAAGACCCGACATTTGGAGGAGGAGACTCATCTAAGCTGAGCATGGCACTGTTATAACGACATTAAAGCTTGTAGCAAATACAATTCATTTGTTGGTTTCTGAAAGGCTTTCGGTTGCTGGAAAACTATTTATTTGGGGACCCAAAATTCCTCTAGGCATCCCTCAAAATTAAAGGTGATAGCCTTTTCACAAGCCCTCTAGAAGTGGCTGGATGGGTACAAGAAGCCCCCGGGGATGGGCAGAGTTGTGCCTGGTGCAGGATGGCACCCCGCTATCCCCAGCTCATAAACCACACAGAGAGCAGAGATGGCCCTGCAGAATTACTCCACCTGCACTTCTAGCTGAACATCAGACAGTGCAGAGGATGCTAGGCTTGAATACCGCCTTGCTCCCAGGCAGAAATATTTCTTGTCAGAAATAATTTCTATCCTCCTGAATCTCCTGTCTGAACTCACCCTTCTGCATAAGCCAGCAGGTACTTAATGTATATGCAGCGAAGCACCTGCCCAAACAGAGCTGCTTGCTAATTTTTATCACTTCTCTTCTCCCTGCCAAATTGTTCTAGATCTAAGTGTGCATAAAGCTTTTTGGTTTGACAGAGGGCGTTTAAAAACTTTATTTTGCAAACCGTTCCTGTCTACTGTGGATCATACAGGCACCTTAAACCTGAACGCATCCCTACTCTGAGGTGACGGATATGTACATTCAGTTCTGAATTAAATGCTCTGAACTAATTTTTGCTTCAAATGTGACAGAGAAGTAAACTTCTAAGGTAGCCGCCATGCATATATAAATAAAAAGTTGCAAAGTTTCTTAAA
This sequence comes from Rhinoptilus africanus, assembly GCA_013400135.1. Classification (NCBI taxonomy): domain Eukaryota; kingdom Metazoa; phylum Chordata; class Aves; order Charadriiformes; family Glareolidae; genus Rhinoptilus; species Rhinoptilus africanus. The sequence continues at coordinate 521,758 of VXBO01013336.1, read as the reverse complement.
CGTGCTGTATGTGGTGCACAGATTTAAATGCAAATGAAGGCAGATTGAGAAAAGTAATAATGGTGCTAATCCAGGGGAACATTGCTCTGGGCTTCCATCTCACACTGGATGATTTTCATATTTGCTGAGCACCACGGGGTACTTGCGGAGTCAGAAATGCCAGGCTGCATGTGGCTGAGGAAAACCAAGTACAAAGCTGTTTCAAAACAGGAAAAAAGCCAGTAGGAAGCTGGGTAGAGAGCAAAAAAAGCCCTAAAAGCTGTGATGAGAGAATGAAAAAAAAATTTAAAAAAAAAAAGGGAAAAAAGAAAAAAAAAAACAAATAATAAAACTTTTAAAGAAGAACAGGCCCACAGTGTTCACTCAAAATCATGAGAAGACATCTGGCAGATTAAGATGTGAGAAAGGAGGGCGTACGAGACACAGGCAGCTAGTCCCACATGCTTAAAACTATTTAAAAGATTGGCTTTCCGTATCCACCTCCTACTTTCCCTTCTCAGGTAGAATTTCGTTCTGTCTCCCACACAAATTACCTGGATGTTTTACAGTCAGACCCTTTCCGACTGACTCGGGACAAATTCACGATTCCTAAGGATACTTCCAAAAGAACCACAGTCCTAAAGAGAGGAACTGCTACAAAAAGCACAATTTGTCTTAACCATTTCATACCTCTTATTCTTGCGAAATACCATTTGCCTTTGGCCTAGTTTAGCTCAGCAGCTGAAGGAGGGCACAGGTACAACTGAACATCTCTTAAGGATAAAATAACCGCCCTCTGTTCAACAAGTCCAACCCCATACAGAAAACGAGGAGGACCCAGATCTCTAATTTGGAAAAGGTTGCTGTACACTAGCTGACTGCTCTTCTCCTTTTTAGAATTGTGCTCTGATGAGACCTTGATAGCAGGAAGCAGGCAGTGTGAAATAGCATTCATTTACAAGAACTCTGCGTAGATGAGGAATAAAGGCAGTAGGTGGGTAGGAGAGAAAATGCCACAAAGGGCAGGATTAATGCTAGAAAGTTCCTCCCTTCTATCAAACCGTAATGCAGATGCGTTCCCTGAAGACAGTAGTATGTATTTCACAAACAGCAAGACATTTATTGCTAATTTCTCCTCTTATTCTTAACCGTAATATAGTGATCGAGGGACTTTGGGATAATACAGGCTGTTAAAATAAAAAAAAAAACAAACCCAAAGATTTTCAGTGGCTCCCAGCCCAAGGGGATCCGTATTTCTGAAAGAAGATGGAGAACATAATAAGATGGGAAAAAGAAGCCCTAACTACCTATGGGATTCTCTTTCATTAGCTTTCTCCGATTTTATAGCCATTAGCGTCCTTCTAATGGGAATTTACTGGTGAAAGCCCTCTCTAGCACACAAGACTAACAAAATTTCAGAATAAGTTTCTGAGTTATCATGAAAGCAGATATGAGATTTTAGGCATAAGAATATTTTATTTTGAGAAGAAAATATGGAAATACAAGTATATTGTAAGAAGGGAGAGCCAGCATTAATTATTATTCATATTATTATTATTATTACGGCACAAGCTTACAGCTTGCCTCCCTCTTGATGGCCAATATAAATGCCAAGAGACAAAAATTATGGCAGCTAAAATGGTAGTTAAAGGCATATTCTTGGATCCTTTTTTTATTTTAATCACATGAAACTCTGTAGCCTTTGCTGATGGCACAATACATCCTATTACACTCAGGCTGTAAAATTCTATGCTCTGCCTCAGAGAATTTATATCTCTGTATATTATGCCACCCCTCTCTGAGCTCTGGTAGGCACTGGGGGTAATAATCTTTAAGGACACAACCGCAGTGCTTCTGGTGTTCCCCTCAGACACCGTTAGCCTACGTCTCGTTTTGTTTCCACAGCACCCTAGGTAGCAGGAGAAATTTAAATCAAGGTACCTAAATTAATGAATACAGAACGTGGCCCATCACATCATAAAGCATCATACAAACTGAACTATTTCCTAAACTGCTGTGAGTGGTTTTCATCGCGCAAATTAATTTTTAGTCGGTTACCATTTTATTTTCAATTTGGCAAGAAATCACAATGCCACATTTTATTCGCTGAGGTCTGGTTGATTTAAAGCTCGCTAGGGGAGCTAGAAACACATTTTCTGATATGATCCCAGGGTTTCAAAGGCAGTAACAAAGGGATTTAAATTAATTGCCAGCTTCAGGAATCTTCTGGGCTCATCCAAATCTTGTTCAATTGGAAATTTCCTCCTCGCTTCTTTGCCAAAAATGATGCAAGGTATTTAATGAGCCAATACAGACTCTTAAGTTTGATGATGGCTTCAAGGGAAGAAATAGCCAAAAGGAAAGAAGGCATATCCAAAGAAAAAACTGCACAGAGCCGTAGAATGAAGGCAAAATGAAAAAACCCAGGGCAGTAAACCAGGCATTTACAGCTCTAACATACAACCTGCTGAAAGGCACAATGCAGAGATGACTCCTGACGAATGGCAGGAGAACTGGGTCTGTCAAACAGAATACGACCAAGCCCCGCCAAGCTGCGCTCCTGCTTGCAGGACTGTTATTTCTTGCAGGATTAGTTCAGCACATAGAACCAAAGATACCTTTCAACTCACTGAAAATGGTCCTTTGCTACCGCAAGTGCTGTATTATAAAACCTTCCACAGAGTTGGATTTTTTTTTTATCTGCTATTTTCATGTCAGATGCTTGTTGCCAGACTGCTGCAGTGCCTAAAAGTATATATACATATGTAGTTTCTAGCCTCAATTTATTAATTCCTAGTTTACCTTTACTATGCCAACACATTATTTCACATAAGTGGCTCCTTTTTCCCCCTATGTTTACCCCTTGATACAGTCACAGAGAACAATCGTTTTTCCTCTCAGTCTTCATTTTACTCGACTAAATGACTCCAATCCTCAAGACTTCCATTCAGCAGGTTCTCCACTCCCCAGTCACCCCACCAGCCCTTCACAAGAGCATAACAACTGGCTATGGCAGACCCCCTCCTGTTTTAATAGTTCCATCTTAATGAGTTACTCGGACGTGTGAGACTTTGCCCACTGCAGCAAGTATGTTCACATGCAATAATGATTCTATAAAATACATTAATTGCTTAAACAATTGTGGTGGGGGAAAGGGAAAACAAGACACCGTAAAGCACCTATTGGCCTTTATCCAACCAAACAAGTCACTACAACATTGGTCTGTTAGATTCAAAAAAGTGAATTATTAGCTACATTAGGTTAAGCACGGAAGAGACAATTCTTCATCCCTTTTTGCCCCTCAAGGAGTAAATCTTGGATTCAGCTGAAATTAAAGCAGAAAGAAAAGTGAAGTCTCAAAGGCACTTTTTTAATCCATACTAAGAATGCCAGTGGCTTGAATTTCTGATTTTTATATGTTGCCTTAGAAAGAGGCCTGAGGAACATGGAAAGAAAGAATACAAAACCAGAACAAGTATGGGGGAGGCAGATGTAAGAGCAGAAAGCTGTAACCCACCATTTAAAGGCTGGAAGGAGAAAAAAGGGACAGTGACACTGTAAAAGAGGGAATACAACAAGAAATGCATGAAAAAGCTTTTTTCTCTTCAGGCTTTGCTCTAACGAGTTGCCATCACCACACACAGCTAAAGCTACAAGCTTCCCTGCCCTTGAAAACAGCTACCAGCTAATCTTCCTTTTCACTCTTGCCATCATCTATAAGCAGTGAAAACCATTTAAATAGACAAATATAGTAGCTTTGAGATGAGTCCCAAGACACAACAAACAGAAAATGCGATAAATCAATTTATAAGAGAGTCAGAATCTGTATTATTGCTGACTTGAAGGATGTACCTAATTTGCACGCTGTTTCTTAGATTCTCCCTACTTATCCAAGTCACAGCCACCAAATTCCACACTGCCAACACACAAGCCATTGAACAGGCTTTGGCTGGTATGAGCTGCTACCTTAGACTGGATTTTGCTAGGCTGTCCTTTGGAACTGGAATAAAACCATCCATTTGCACATCTCCAACCAGCGATTTCTTTGCAGCACTTCATCCTACCCATCAACTTCTTTAAGCACACATCGTCTTTCAGGTTTTTATAATAGTGGAGAATTAAAATAAAACAACACAACAATCCTTCACCGTAGCAAAGACAAACATACGAATGGAAGTAAATCAATGAAAAGGTACAGGGAAGGAGGTGAAATATGTTTGCACTCCCAGTGTCTCACTCTAACAGATAAGAGAGCTATCTGACTTCTACCTTTTGAAAGAGCTCAGTTGTTTCCCTGATAAAGTACGATAACCATACAGAATTGGGCCGAATTGCAATTTTTTTCAAATGCCTGGAGAAACTGCAGCACTGCACTGAATGAATAACCAGGAGGAACAAGCGATTCCCAAAGTCCACGTTCACTCCCATTCATTCCCAACCATCTTCTCACTTACAAGAATACAAGTAATAAACAGGAAACAGTAAACCATTTTTAGTACCCCACAGTATTCATATAGGAACAAGTGAAACAGCAGCTACAGAGTTTTCACATTTACATTAGGAAGGAGACTGCCCAGTTAGCAGAATTAGTTTTTCCACTTCTGTCTTCCCCATATATTCTGAAATCACTGCTGTTCCCCTTGTATCCTGCACCCTACAAAAGTGTTCATCTCTCTCCCAGCTCGTTCACTCAAATAGATGTTATTTTTCTTTCCTGCCTTCAGCTCCCTGGTCTTTACTTCTCTTTTTTCCTTTCCTGCTCCAGCTGCTCAGGCAGGTGCTGGACACGTCAAAGCAGAGACTCTCCATGGAAAAAAATACATTATATATTAAAAAAACCCAAAACAAAACAAAACAAAACAACAAACTTTCCCCCCCTCAGTATATCTGAAAGTTTCCCATCTGGTATGATGTCAAAGTCCTGCAATGCTGAAACATGTCCCACTTTTGTCCTCCCGTCTTCTCCTGCATCAGCTCCATTTGATCCACCCCCAGCTCCTCACTGAGATGCACCTGAGAAGACAGGAATGCTTCTTTCTAAATAAAATGAACTTGTCAGGCAGAGACCTGGTTTAAGAGGAGCCAAAAACCTGCCAGCGCTGGCAGCAGCACCGCCTGCGCTCGGTGCTATTTCAAGGGGAGCTGCCCATTGCAAGGCCTGCAGGGCGAGTCACACGCAGTTAAAAATACTCATTAGAAAACCACGGGGCCTGAAAATGAATCCTGTTCACCAGCAAGGGGCAGTAACCAAAAGAGTTTGCAATTCATGTGTATAAACACACCCAGCAAAGGGGTGGGGATGGTTAAACTGTGCAGCTCTTCCGAGTGAACCAAAGAAGAGCCACCACAGGCAACACAGGTTATCACAGCTGGAAGTTTCTCTTTGCCTGTTTTACTGCTCGTACCTTTAAAGAAGATATAAACAGTGGCAGGGAAACACTGAACAAGTTTTACTCCTGGGCTGTGGTGGTTTTAACACCCTATTCTTCTATTCGGGCATTGCCAAGGCAGATCCCAAAATAAAACTACATGCTTATCCGAAGCAAGGGTTAGCATCTCGCGTACCCTGTGGTGTACTCACGTTCGAGCCCACTTGTCCAGTTCTTCATCCAAGTAAGTTTTAACTTTTTTTGGCTGGAGCCCAAGAGAATTCCCAACGAAGTATATGCAGCTCTCCTCTCCGTCTACCAAGCTCAGGTCAGCTGCGGAGGGAAACCACAAAAACAACCATGTAGGTGGCAGCGAGCACAGGAGGGACAGCACACATGCATAGACACACATGCGTGCCACCACCCAGAGCTCTCCCTGCTCCGGATCTCCCTGGGATAGTGTGGTCCCTGTGTGTGAAGGGAGGTGCCACATCCTGACCTTCCTCCCAGGACACCACCGCAGATGACCCTCCAAAGGGATCGAAGGAGGAAGATGGATAGGCAATCTGCAAGCAGTTATTCCCCTCGTACTCCTGAAGTTTTTGGCCAAATCCATCTACACCTGTTCTGGAGCGAAGGTGAGTTCAGGAAGTATTAAATCCCCAGGTCTCTGGGGCTGTGTGGGAAGCCACCACTGGTGCTGACTTTGTTCTGTAACCAACAGTGAGCAAAGAGGGAGCGTTTTCCTGACCAGACGATCCACTTTTCTTCCACCATCTATATATTCCTACTCCGAGTTGTGAAACTACTTGAATTGTGCATTTAATAACGGTTAAGACTAGGTAAAACTGTGTCTTTCATGGAAGTTCTCCCTGCATGGTTAAATCGCTATTTAGAAAAACGTAGTGATTGCAAAGAATATTTTAAGGCAGTCTCAAAAGTTCTTGTCTTGTCAGCATATATTGTGGGCTGCAATTCACGTCATCATCATCCGAGGAGGAGGAGGAAATCTATGTTGACAAATCCTTTCAATGATTAGGAGAAAAGCAAGGCGGTAGAAATTTATAAATAATAGCTCTAGTGAGGTTCTGAACAATTTAATTACCCTGTGTCATCATCTATCAATCCAAACATTGTCTTTTTCTATTATTTCTTATGTTAGAGATTCTTGGAAGGACAACTTATGGTGACCTTCTAGAAGTAGCAAGCAATTTGCATTCATCTGTACGTATACTTACAATACCTCAAAAAATGACATTACTTGTATTTTTAGTAAACATAGTCGATATACCTCAGGGAAAAAAAAAAAAAAAGATCAAATGAATGAATATGTTAAGATACATGCAAGAAACGAATTATAGGATTGCTCTTCTGCCTGTGAAAATTTTATGTTAGGGCTGTAGAAAAATAGATTAGAGGCCTGGAAAAGGTCTCTTACTACCTTTTGCACTAACAATTACCAACTTCATTGGACTTCACCAGAAACACATTTTTCACAAGTATAGACAGCTTGGGTAATTTCTTAATTAAAGCTTTAGAAGCTTTTAAAAAGCATAAGTCAGAGAGCAATTTCAGCCTAATCTGTTTTACAGATACGTCTGTTTTTCATCTCTATTCTAATATGAATGAAAACAGAGAGGCATAAATATTATCCATGCTCCTAAATTGCTTCTATTAACAATTCTTTTCCTATCAAGAAACACAATAATAATGTCTCACTGGAATAGAGAGCAGGATCTTTGCTCAAGAATTTGGAGCTCAGTCTCACTAATACTCTTTATAGTCCAATCAAACATTAAAACAGGTAAGGAATTATAAACAACTCAGATTTTCTGGCACCATGGTACTTTCTAAATAAAAAATACCTCTTGAGTTTTCTGAATAAAAACACCTCTTGGGTGACTGCTGGGGAGAGATGGCATTACCACTTTGACCAAGTATAATTTTCTACTTTTACACCTGTTACTGTGGATATTCTTTGTTCGGTGTATTATCAAGTCTGTATTGGGCTGTATTCTTCTCCTTTTCACAAAAAGCTGTTTACTTCTCCCTCTCTGACATCATTAAAGACTCATTTTGAAGCATTGCGGCTTCTCAAACTAGGCGTCTTTTTTTTTTTGCAGCATCATTGTCATTTCACAGCTTCTCCTGACCTGCACACCATTGTACTCCAACATTTCTTTGGTCACCGTGATATTATTTACAGTAACACATTTGTTTCCTTAAGACTAGCACTCATCTTTCCCCAAATTACTCTACCCTTATTTCTCACAGTATCAGCCCTTTTTATTTCTGGAAGAGCTGTGGTTGACATGCGATGTATACTGAAATACCGAAATAGGAAATAAGCGCAATTGATGAAATAAAAGCTGATGCAAACCAAACAGAAGATAATTATTGAAATTTGTCCTTAGAGTGGCCTGAATTAAAAAAAAACAAAACATGAATAAGAGTTTGCATCAAGATTAATTAGATACATTATAAATTATTCTCACACCTACTCAGAACCATGCAAACTAGTCAGATCTAATTATTTTGCATACTAAATATACCCATTTGTCTACATTAACAATGTATTTCTATACTTTTTAAACCTCAAAGCAAGTTTATTTTCAGAAACATGCAGTCCAAGCAAAAGGGTAAACCACAATGTCTTTATTAACCAGAAAGGAAGGACTAAATCTGTTTATACATTATCTGAGTCCTGTTCCTCGTTGGAGGATAAAAGATCACCTCTTTCCCACCTTCCTGTACTCCCCCACAAGCCTTTCAAACAAAGAGCCAGATTTATAAGATTAACCACTACCTTTAAACCATCTCTTCAGGGAAATACAGCTCAACACCTTCACTCTGGGACACCTTTTTATTCCCATGAAACCCAAATGATGCTCTATTCCTTTACAAGATGACTAAGCATGAGCCATAGCCTTAATCAGGTTGGTGATTTGGCGCCCGACTGCCAACTGCAATCCAGTCCTTCCTAAATCCCCTCAGTGCACGAAAAAGCGTTAAAGAGACTTGGTTGTCATCTCCGAGGAGAGCTCGGAGATCCAAACATTTCTCTAAATCTTCTGCTGTCATCTTTTCCTTTTTGCTTACCTGAGCCTCATCCCTTATGCTTGCACTTAAAAACTCAAAGATGTGCCAGGGATTTAGTCTGCTCCTGGCTTCCACTTGATCAATATAACAAATAAACAGCTGTGACAGTTTATAAGTAATAACTAAAAGAAACTATTATAATGACTTTCTACATATTTTTATGTACATCATCTTACAGTTGTCTCCTATGGATGTTCTCATCTGCTTCTTGTAAGGCTTCATTTTAAAACCTCATTGTAATGTTTTATGTAAATATATAAAGAACAGTTGATGGCTAATATCTGTAATGACATTTATCTTCAGAAGCATGTTATCTACGATCCGCTCCTGTGCTCAGATAAATGTCACGGGAGGTCTGTCTCTATGGTACAGGCACATAATGTAAATATATATATATATATTTACACCCCTGCTGTTTTTCAGCAGGGAAGCTGTTCCTAATGACAGACGAAGCACGGAAAAGAGAGATGGGGGGAAAAGGGGAGGGAAAAAACCCGCAATTTGGGAACACAAGAATGATAGGTTCTCTGTACTATTCAACTGCTAGTGCTTTATAGGCTGTGTATTGTTACTAAAACATATATCCACAGTCTCAAGACTTAATATTATAGTAAGCGGGGAAAAAACCATATCAGAGTCTAAACATTAAGGCAATTGATGAACAAACAATAATGGAGGTTGTAAAGGAAGCAATGAAGGTCATCACAGGGGTATCAAAACCTCTACGCACCTGTGAGAAGAGTCTTTAATCTGAAGCTGCTGAGACACTACACTGAAAAGGGAGCTTTCATACTCTTGAGAGACATTTCACGGCTGCAGTCAGAGACAGGGCTGCAGTTCGGGTGCCCTGGTCGAGCTGGATTTCAATAGCGCAGCCAGATGAAGGGCAGAAACACAATGGCCACGTGAGCTGCCTTCCAGCATCTTCCCAGCTTCAGAGGGACGTTTTGCAGCAGCATGATGGCAGCTGAAGTGGCTTTGAGTGCAGAATAGTCACACCCAAACAAACAGATGGGGTTTAGGAAACCCTCTTAAGCGACCAGGGGGGGAAAAAAAAAAAAAAAAAGAAAAAAAAAGACTTCTTGGCAGACAAACTGAGAACACCTCCCCCACGTGGAGGAAGCACCTAGTTTAAATATTTGTAAAGTGTCCAGTTCTGCTCTGAATAATATAAATAGTAAAACTCAAGGATTTAAATGTGAGGAAAGATAAGTCGATACCACCAGTACATAGAGAACTAAGATTTACGATCCCCATGTCCTAAGGACACGAGCAGACTGCATTCCCACCATTCATCTTCACTAGGCAGGAAGATACTGAAGAGAAAGATAGTTTCCAAAGATCTCCAGGAATTTAGGCAATTGATACCATTTTCTACCACGGACCTTTACTGTAAATAAGTCGGTGAATGTACTATCAGTACTGCTCTTTTCAGAAAAAAAAATATCTGCAGAAAATTGAATCTGCATTTATTAGAAAATGAAAGCTTTTTAAAAGAAAGCTCTATGACATTTTTTTCATTTAAATTTTTTAACATACTTTCTCACAAGGCAGAAAAGGAGAATGATTATGGCTACATACATTCACCATCTAAGGAAATAATATGCCATTTCTTCAGGTTCCAATGTGGGATGCCCCGGGCCTGCAGAGCAGGCACAGCTTTTCCTCCTCGTGTATTTGACATGTGAGCTGAAAACAAACCCAGACAGGGCTTGGGAAGCAGGAGAAGAGCCTGAGACCGTGCTTCTCCAAAGGCAGATGCTCCCACCAGGTTTTCCCTGCATGATTTTGGACGGACACAGCAGCAGTGGTGGGTACAAAAAAGACCCCATGGAAACGTTCTGTAGTTTTGCTGGGCTGGGAGTGCTAACCCAAAGCAAACGCTTCCCTCTCAGCTTGCACATCCCTCCTCGCCTCCCTGCCGGCACACCAGGTCCTCCCCATGCCCAGGCTTGCCACAGGATCCTCAAAACAACCTACAGACCAGGACTGAAGCAGAAAAATTTTGAGAACCATTTTGCACGGCTACTTTGAAGCTACGTGCGGTTATCTATTTGTAGGCGATTCATGGGGGAAGTGGGAAAGATCTTCAAATAAAAGATTTCATTATGAATTATTTGCTCAGATCAATTATTTGATCTAAGGCACAGCCTTTCATTTGGCCCTAGGAAGAATATCATCTCCCAGCAATAAGGCATAAATGTTAATATAATATATGTACCATTTCTTTCATTAACTAAAATAATTGTAACTAGGTAGATAATACTATCGGATACCAAGGAAGCAACTGCTCTGCGCTATCGTAAGCGACATTGCCGTTTCAAATCATTAGATAGAAATGCTTCTGCCTATAATTTTCAATCAGTCACCATATTGTTCAAAGCAGCTGACTGACAGCATAAGCACCATCTAAGTACTGTATCCTCACATATAATTCAGGATGGGAATGAGAGCATAAAGCTTTTGGTGCTAGAATAAACCGACGGATTGATTTAGCAACATCAGGGACATTCTGTGCTCAGATATGACTGCAATTGCTCAATTACCTCATAAGTGACAATGATTTTCTAAAGATTTGTGATAAACACATACAGAAGATGTGAAGCCCCACCTTTTCCCCTTCTGCTCCCCCACCATAATTATAATTCTCACTTGGAGGTAGATCCTTGACTTTTGGGATACAGAAGCATTCACGAAGGTGCTTTAACTCGTCTTCTTCATCTAAGTGAAAAGCAAGTTTCCTGTCCGCAGGGCTGCAGCCCAGCCGCAGGGCAGTTTGCTCTAAAACGGTTGCTGGTAACACGGGAGAAGATGGATCCATTTTCAGGTCATTCAATTGCACCTTAAAACGAAAAATGCCACAGTTTAGCTTCTGCAGTATGCATATTCACAAATAACTGATAAGCAGCCACTAAAGCTGCATCATTCAAGACAGAAACTTACTTGATTTAAAGCTTTTTAAAAGTGAAGTATTTGAATAGATTGGTGAAACCGATCAGTTGAAGTATTTCCAAGGCAACATATTGCTGTAATCCCCCAAAAGCTTTTCTTTCCCCCCCCCATAGATATAAAGTTCTTCCCTTTTTAAGTTGTATCAGCAGCTTCTAAGTTCTCCCATCAGACCAACGGCAGTTACAAACGCTGAAGTGTCATTCACAATTTTGAGATCTCAAAGCCAGAGGCAGCATTATTGTTTCTGCAGTCTGTGCTCCTAAAAATAGCAGGTGCACAACTACGCTGGGTTGTTTAGTTTGTTTTTTTTTTTTCCAGACTGTGCATCATTCAGCCTCTTTCAGCTTTTCTTTCTTAAAAATAGGAAGGGGGTGTTTGTGCACAGCCATGCTCACGTACGAGGGCAGAGCAGGCAGGATGCAGATGGCAGACAAAAGCATCGTTAGAAACGTGGCTTTTAAACCCAGGATCTTGAATTAATATTTCCTTCTAGCTACAATGAATATCCTGGTGTTTCGGTTCCATTTATCCTGGGAAGGGAGAGAAGCCCAAGTCAAGCTGCAAACATGACAGACCATAGTTTCTAACGGAATATCCAAAACTCTCACTGCAAAATTTACAAGCTCATTGATCTTTGTAAGAAGAACAGTCCTGTAACTGTAATGCTGAGAGACACCATTGTGTTTGAGATAGCAGTTGTGCGCTTGGCTTTACAGATCTGTTGGCAAAGAAAATTCATGACACGTACTCTGTACTTTAGGGCAAAGCTTGGCCAGTGCTGCCTGCTGCGTTCTGTCACCGAAGGCAGTCAGGAGGCTCACTGAGGTACCTAGTGGTTTCCCCACCTTAGGGAACTGAATAGTTAAACCACACAATAATCTCTGCCTTTTTACCATCCTGAAGAGTTTTAGTGCAACAGAAATCCTCTAGGGCATAGGTAGACATAGGACAGTTTAACACACAGCATACAGCCATCAGAGAATATGGCTTTTTTTCCCCTCTGAGAAAGAAAACTCTAAGTATGTATACTTCATAAGTATCAGCTCTCTTTTCTTAAAACCAATAGTAAATTATAGTTAACCAGAAACAAGCTGTGGAGAGAACAACAGATGATTATATGGGTTGTAGCCAGCTGAGCATTACATTCATTGTCACTCAACCTAGCTTGGGGTTTTGTGGAGAAGGAGTTCTAAGAGTCAGCGTGATGGTATATTCCAGGTTATAGATGATTTTTTTACATTAAATCCCTCATGACGCAGTTTTCTTTATTCTTTTTGGTGCAAATACATAAATGCAGATTATGGGTTTTTATCAGTGTTTTATGCCAACCCCTGAAGACCATCCAGAGGAGCTTCATCAACACATATGGGAGGGATAACAGTTGGTATTTAAATATAAATCCCCAAAACAGCACAGCCTCATTAATGTCAGTTAATCCGAACCTATTTATACTGTAGCCAAATGGCCAGCATGACGACAGTTACCTGGTTTAATTTGCTATCATTTAGTTTATGATGAGAACATTTTCTTTTTCCCCTCCAGACTTGATGTCTTACACAGTAGCAATTTTGCCTCTCCCACCAGCATGTAGAGTTAAAAAAAAAAAAAAAAAAGCCAATAGAGCTCTTTAAGACAGCAGTTTTCGTTTAGCTAATGTTCACCTTCTCCCGGGACATATTGGAGAGATCTTATTTTTGGGCTGTCTCCCCACAGGTTGTTCGCACCTCCTCATTGTCATCAAATTTATCATTCCCACTCATTCATCCTCATCATCCCTTAGCTGGTAAAAAGAAAAAAAAACACAGTTGAAAAAAAGATATTTGAACATCTTGGTTCTCAGGGTTTTTTTTTTCAAGGCTTCTCAGAGGCAGAGGGCTACACCCGGACAAGTAGTTGGGTGTGATGCTAAAGAAGCTGAGCTGTCTGGAATCACTACACCCAACTAGCCACCTCCTGAAGGGTTGCCAACCCGCTGAAAGCCCTGTGGGAGATGTGACCAGGCTCCCTGTTCCCCAGGGAACCCATTCTCAGTTCCTTCCTCTACAACTGAGCAGCAGATCCAAGGCCTTGCCTTTGCCAGCTCTTCTGCTGGAGTATGGGTAATGGCATCTCTGCTCTTCTGCAGTTCAGAAGAACATTGACCTTCTGGACTACTTTGGCAGCCATCTGGGAAGATGTTTATAGACCTTTATTTCCTCCAGTAGATGCTGAGAAACATCTAGAAAGGCAAGATGGGTTCGCAGACACTGGCCATCGCTAATACTGCTATCTCATTATGGTTTAAAGACACTGTAATGTAACTGAGCTTTCACTTCATGTCACAGATTTTAAGAACCCATGGGCTTAATCAGTAAATCAGGGTTTATTTTCAAGCAAAACTGGGATCAGTACTTGGAAAGTGAAACTACTTTTGGCTTCCAAAGGCTTATTTCTTTAAATTGCAATGCTAACATGGGACACCTGATCCCAGAGGCACTCTCAAAGCATGTCCAGTACATGTGCACATAATCAAGATATAGTCCTCTCTTTTTAGTAATTAATATTTAATGTAAATTATGGAAACAATCTTTGGAGAATGGGCTAGCTTTAAGTCTCCCTGACTGTCTCCTTTTGGATAAAAGGACCACGTGTCAGTCTGTAGTCTATTCTGCACAGTCAATCTCCTTCCCACTCAAGTTAAAGCGTAGATTTATTTTTTTTGCTCCCCAGTGACATGGCTCCTGAAGGAAGGGAGAAAGCCTTTTAATCTCTCTAAACAGATGACTCATTTGAGTTAGGGATATTTGTTCAGTGATGCTCAGCTCCCCTGGTCCCTAGGGGGGGGAGACTGTGCAGCACTGGTATTGTTGTCACTTATGTCCTCTCTGGGATACAGCCTATGAGGAAGGTCTGGGAGCCCCCATCTCCTGGGGCCCACACAGGCAATGCCACCTAATTCCCCTGCAATTTATGACCAGGAGATAGATAATAAGGGTGTTTAAAGGACAGATGGGTTTTACACACCAGATCCCTCTCATCTGGTCTGTAGACTCTCTGCTTTACATCATATGAACACAGCAGAGCATCCTACTATCTGTCTTACTTAGAACCATTTTTTCAGTAAGGATACATAGTTATTACAGTGGATTAATGGCTATCATATTCCAGGTCGTCCACTGACCTGCCTGGCAAGCATAGATGGGATTTGTTTCCATTTGAGGCCTGACCCAAAACCTACTGAAGTCAATAGGTGTCTCCATTACAGACAAAGATTTCTGGATCAGGCTTTTGGTTCCCTGTCATTGCTGTAGTTTGCTGCATCTGATCAATGACTTACATTTATTGTGATTCTTATTTATATTAAATTTTGACAGCAAGTATAATATTAAATACAAAGATCTAGAAGCTAAAAATGATTAAGTGCTCAGAGGTATCTGATTTAATACAAACATTATGAAATAAGATAAAACTACTAAAATAAAATCAATCAAAATCCTATTGAGGAATGAAATCCCAGAGATCCAATGCTGGGACCAGAATAAGAAACTACTTTGGTCCTTTGAATGGGGAATTAGACCTCCTAGTGACACAACCCCAGAATTGCTTCAGTTTGCCCCCAACCTTTTATTTTTCCCCACTCTGACCGACATTATTGCATTTTCTAATTGCTGCAGAACAAAGTCCCTTGCAATTAGTATACAATAATTCATGAATCACTGTTATTTTCCACATCTAGAGAAAATACAGCACACCTTTATTCCATCCAATTACCTTAATTTAACTGAAATCTATATTCTGTATCGTCTTCAATTTAAAATTCAGACCCATCAATGCAAAACATAATTCCCACCTTGATAAATGGGGTTCTTTATCAGGATTTTTTTTTCATACAAGTGAAGGAAATAATATGACATTTCTTCAGCTTCCAATGCAGGATGACCAGGGCCTGCAGAGCAGGCACAGGTTTTCCTCCCCATTTATTTGACTCAAAGTAAAAATAATCAACATTTTAAGAGAAACAACTTGCCTCCAACACCTACTCCAAAAAAAAAAAAAAAGAACCCAAACATTCAGGGGTTTTCCTCTTCCTTTCACTGTTTGACTTAATAGATACAGATGACATGAAGTCAGCTTTTTTTTTTCCCCTCTTTCTTTGTTCTTTTGACTTTTTCCACAGAATTTGCCTCTATTGCATACTGACTGAATGTAAAGAACTCACAAATTACTGTTGGCGATCTTTCATCTTCAAAAAGAGCACACACAACCTAAACTTGGAAAACAGGCATTATAACGTACTTTATTATCAGCCCCGCTATTTCATCTCCCATTTTAAAATTATAAAAGACAATAGACAAGAATCTGTCAGACACAAGTGACCTGAATGTCTGGGGAATTATTTCTGTTTTGTCCTTTATGCATAATTTACTGACTAAATAGAAAAGAAAAAATGTGAATATTAGCAAGCCATCTTATCAAACTTACAGAGGAAGGTCCATTAGGCTTAATTATAAGAATGATAATTTGTCCTATTTTTAGATCCACTTATGATATTTTTATAGAGCTACGTTCTGTCTATAATTGTATCTTGATGTCTTAATTAAAAAAGAGTCCCTTTGCCCCCCCTTAAGCATTTTATTTAAATATTCCAAGATTTTACTCACAGTCTTTCTACCCAGCACAGTGCTGACAGTCACACAATGGATCCCTAATTGAAAAGCCGTATCAGTATCCTCCGAGAAAAAGAGTTTATCATGGGAATAGCATGTCCTGCACTTTAGCTGTTTACCAGTTTGCTAAATGCAGCTCAGCCTACAGACCTTTGACATTTCCAGGTTAGCGTCCAAACGTACTCTTTGGAAGGAAAACTGGGGGTGTGCACATGTATAAGCGCACAAGTTGGCGGTATAGGTCCACGCTGTCAAAATACACCCACTGAAAGCACCAATAGCACCACGGATTGATGTTGGTTTAAAAAAACAAAGAAAAACTACAGAAATGCACATCATGTAAGGGCTGATCCTTCTTCCCACCTTTACATGAAGAAAATTTCTTTTGTGAATACAATTTTTCAGGCGCATGTGCCTAAAAAAGCACAGCCCAAAGCAACACACATTCTAGATCACCTCAGGTTAAACACACTTCAGCGCATTTGGTTAAATTACAGAACTGCAGAGAAAGAAAAAATCTAAATATTCATAGCATGTCCAATAACAGACACACAGCAGCAAACACAACTGTATAATTAAATAAGTTACACAGCACAGTGTCACAGCTGCGGCAAGGGAACGTGACAGAGAAGAATAACAATAAACTCAGTTACTGCAAGTAATTTAGGCACATATTGACCTTCACGTCAAGAAGTGGTTTGGAGTTAAAAGTAACTTTACATATAAAACTCATCTTTTCCCCTCCACAGCAAAACCACGTTACCCTGTGGTTGGCAGCCGTTCCTGAGAGACGATGACGAAATTCTTGTGCAAATACTCAGCATTGCGTGAAGAAACAGCCGCAGTCACGTGCTTGCTCCTCCAGACTCTGACCTGCACAGCAAACAAACACATGACTTCCGAGAGTTAACCAAAAACCGGGTGTATATAGATTTTTTTCTTCCCCCCCCCACTTCGTCACCATGGCAAAATTTAAAGCTCTAATTAAATTAAGGTGGCACCTTTCTCCCATCAAGGCACAAGAACAGACACACAGTTGTAATGAAAGTGATTTTAAACCAGACTCTTTCACTTTAGCGAAGGAGACGATTGATAGAGTAACAGCTATATGTCAATGTTCACAGCCACATGGCAGAGGGAGTGGTGGGAATTTACACTCCACGTGGATTTGCCAGGGTGGAAAACAGAAGAATTAGAGATGAAACTGGTGAAGAACAGAGCTGGTATCTCTCTTTATTCTCAGTAAAGTTTTCTCTCAAGCCAGTCATGTGTTAGCCCAGTCCCCCCATTCAAGCTCTAACAACACCCATTGCTACACATAGCTAGAACATAGTTGTCTGGAAGCAAGAAAAATAGTTTCCTCTCTCTTCGGCCTCTGAAGTCTCGGGGGGGGGACCAACCCAAAAACACACTTCAAAAAAAACCAACCCCAAAACAAAATACTGAGGAGACATATACAAGGAAAGGGATGTGGTTGTGGACTAACAATGTAATTTCGAAATACAACTCCATCCTGGTGTTGTTCATACACAGACCCCTGCAGTAATGCTTGTTTATTATCTGGATTCCCATTTTCAGTAAGCACCAATATATATGACACTATTGAACTGTAACTTTTCGTCTTCTTTGATAGATAAAAACAACAAAAGAACCACATAAAGCACTTAATATTGAGCCAAAATAAAACTCACCTCTATCCATCAGTCCTTGCGCTATCCTTCCCCTGTTGTGTTCTGCCAAATGCTTGTTTTGGTTTCCCACTAACCTGTCTTGTTTACTCCACCAGCAAGACAACTGGACTGCTGCTCAAGAAACTTTGTATCCCCAGGAATTTGGCCCAAGGAAGAGAAGCAGGAGGTTGAGGCATTTCATTTACTGAAGCAAGAGGGATGTAAAGGCAAACTCACCCCAAAAGGGTATTTATTTCTTGTTTGCTTTGCCACTTAGGACAAAACCAAGCTGAAAGACGTTGCAACTTTTCAATTTGCCTTTGGAAACAAAAGTATACGAACAGCAGAGTGAAAATTTTCCCACTGCATTTTCCTTTGAAAAAACGTCTTGAGTTTTACCCTTGATTGTCAATGGCGGTGGGAAAGCAGCTGTGCTGGCAAAGGCGAGATGGTTGTAGACTTTCATGAGAGCAGGAGTATTGACCCCTTCTTCCCAGCTATTCTTCTCAACTCTTCAGATGGATTGAAAGAAAAATAAAGGCAAACCCAAAAACCTTTGCCCTTAAATTCAAGGCTCAAAAATCAGCAAACATGTCCCCTTGGCAATTTTTTTAGCTGCTTAACTAATCGAATGGTCTGTCTTTTATTTCTCCTGTTGCAAAGTGGCTCGAGAACAGGACGAGAAGAAGGAGCAAGTCAAGGTGAGACCAACGTACAAGGGAGCCAGGCCACATGAGATTGCCAAAGTCCCGGCAGGCACTGGCTGATGTGGCAGGGAGAAGGCAGAAAAAGCAACAGAGCACAGCCCTGCCATCACCCTCTCAAAGAAGCTGTTAGGAGAGTGATTGGAAGGCAGTGTCATTCGACAGACAGTTTAGAGAAGGGGAAAAAGCAAAACAGAATTTTAAAAAAATAATTAAAAAAAAGGATTTACAGTTTTGCAAGAAGATGAGCTCTGCAGGTCCGTGGGTTCTATGGAGATACATGGGGCAGAGAAGGAATTAAGGGGCTGACAAAAAAATACATTTCTCATGCCAACAGCTTCCTCAGCTCATTCAGAGGTGCTTAACCAGGTTAAGCCATGCACTGCCAGACACATCCACGAGCATGCTGATACCTCTGCCTCCCATCCCTCACCCTCACCCTTTGCCATACCCACCTGCCATCCATCACTGCCAGCCCCAGGCTCACTAGAGCATGTTCGAGCCCTTGTCATGGGAGCCTCGTCCCTTGACTGAAAGAAACTCTGTGAGCTTTTCCACAGGAACGCCAATAAAACTTGTAATAAATTAGTTTGACAAAACATATGTCTTCTTCTCAAGACATGTGACAAAAATAAAAAAACAAGAGTGCCCTGTAGCACGCCCATCCCGTGCCAGATGGGATGCCAAGGACACTTGGCCCATCAGGTCATGAAGGCTTGCCTTGGCACTGCTAGCCCAGAGCACTCTTGCTATCAAGGGGGTAAAATGATCCAGTAAAAAAAGAAGGATCCTCTTTAACAGATAAAGGCAGGTCTTACCCAGGATGAGATGTCTTGGAAGACCCCCAGGCAGTGAAATGCTGGGGTTTCCACAGTCTGAAAAGTAGGAGCAAGGCAATGATGTGAGCAGCACACATTGCACTTGCAGCACGGAGCTCTGCTCAGCGCACATCTGCTTAGAAACACTAAGGTTGCCTGTATTTATAAGGCAAGGCCCACAGCTATTTTTTTAAAGCATGCCATCTGCACCTTATGATAGCATGATGCATTTCATCTCCGGCCTAACAGCAACAACTTGATAAACAACAGCGTAAAACCTTTGGTCTTCTTTCCACTGAGCTTGCTACACCAACTTTCTTATGAATTTTGTTTTCTTTCCACCTCATCAACACTGCTGCTTTGCCTGAAAAGGCTCATCTCTTACCTCAGGCCACATTTAAACCCTACTTGATCAGGATGCCCTACACCTGCTCTCACTTACCTTGTCCTCTGCCCTCCCACACCCTAGGGAGTTGTTTTGTTTTTTTTTTCTGAAGTGGTTTGAAGGAAACATGGATATTTGGCCTATTTGCAGCAGTGGATCACTCTGGTTGTGTGATTCTGACTATTGGTCGTCTGGTTAAGACTGAAAAATATTACTTAGTCCATCTTCACCTTATAGGGAGTTAACTCCACATAAATATGATCCAGGGTTATTTTCTTTGGTTGGTTTTTTTTTTATTATTATTTATGGAGCAGTTATTAGTAGCTCCTGCTAAATTGTTGGCTGCCTTTTGAGTGGCCAAAGTGGGCTGCTGAAGTCTTCTTCCATCTGGAGCACTTTTCCCTATTTTCTTTTCAGTTGGACAGTTAGGCACGCCCCCTGAAATATGTATGGGTTTTGTGACCTGCTCTTAATATTGTTTCTTTTTCATGTTCTGTGTCAGTTATTTTCATTTCTTTCTAAGTCTTTAAACACATCATTTGTCCTTTAAAATCTATTCTTATAGTAGAGTCTTTATGAAGGGGAAAAAATAGAACTAAGAAATTATTTACTTTTCTGCAGCAACATTTAGGGAGGAATATTCCACCGTTGCACTAATAATAGTAATACCCAGCGAGGGACAACAAGAGGATCAGGGTCAAGTGATTTCCACATAAAGAAAAACAAGAACAGTAACTCCCCCTGGCTTTGATAACTCCATGGTGGCTGCAACAGCAAGAAAACATATTTTGAATAGATGAAACTTCCTTGTATCTCTCCAAGTTAACTGCTACTAATAAAAGATGACTGTTCTTCCCATGCTTTCACCTGCATTTCCAGGTGGAATGCACATCCATATATGTTTTAAAAACCTCTTGCTATAAGGAATGTCTTAATGTTTGTCTTAATGAACATTTTTTTTCCCCCTCTAGTCAAATATTTGGTGTTAATGTTTGCTTTGGACAGAGAGGACTTTCCAAGCCATTTTTACCAAACAGAGGGACTGGAGGGAGGGTAGTATGAGAGCAAAGGGGGAGTCTGAGAGACTGAAAGCAAAATGGGGAACTGGCGGGCCCTTTTCTCATGGCAGCTGCTTGCTATGTTTTTCATAACCGTATTAAAAATAAATGGGAGTGCTTTGGGGATGGGTTTACAGCAAATCCCCCAACTACTCTTTCTCCAGGGTCCTCTCAAAGACAGGTAAAGGTGTCTGTGTATCAGATACAGCCTCCTTCACTGTTCATCACCCACCAAACGGCCAGCTGTGTGTCCCACTCTCACCGTACGGGACAATTGCCAACTTCTTCATCTGCTTGTAGCACATTTCCTGCCTGTGGTCAAAGAGCTTCTGAGAAAGGGGAAACCAGAAGTCAGCTACAGGCCAAATGCAATGGGATAATAACAACAAGCTCTTATTGAGAGGCTCCTCACAATACCAAAGCTTTCTTTTTTTCTTAAGTGTTTGTGTACCGTGTCTTTTATGTTGCCCTTCCTACCATTGCAGGTTGAGTGGTGGCTGAGGACATTAATTGAACCAAGGCAGACAAATGGTACCGGTGCATTTTCCTTCCTCCTCTGCCCCCTGTTTGCAGCTCGGTAAAAGTGAATGCACTTCATACTTTCATTTTTATTTTTAAGCTCTTGCAGCAGTTACCATCTGGAGCAAGACTCAGGGAGAGAAGAAGGAAGAAAAGACAGGTCAGAAAATAACAAGCTGAGCTTGTACTACATGTGTGTTGTATAAAAAAAAAAAAAAAAGAAATAAAAGAAAAAAAATTAAGAATGCCACACAGAGCGTAGTACTGATTAATGAGAAGCACCACACTGGTCTGGAACCTCCAAGAGCTGAAATTACAAAGAGAGGCTATGCTTTATTCAAATAGGATGCTACTGTTCTGGATGGCCTGGAAGCAGTAAAGGAAGCAGTAAGACACAGAATCGTGACAGGTAGCAAAGTGGTGTGTGACACGCGGGGAGGCCACCATAAAGTGCCAGCGGTGGCTTAGGAAGGGGATATATTTGTACGTGTTCTTGGATAAGCAGCTCATTCTGCAGCTTTCTATCAGAGGGGGTTTAACAGCACTCATTCAAACAGTGGTGGATGATTTCGGCAGAGCTGAAATTCCTGAAAAACACTTTCATGCCAAATAACACAAGAAAACCAACAAGCTCCTGCATTAGGGCCACCAGGGCACGATATTGTTCTTGCAAGGGGATAGAGGTGAGGAGAAAACCTTGACCTTTATTCATAAAGCCCGCAGGTTCCATGGGAATGACAGGTACTCTTCCTAGAAGAGCAAATTCAGATTCTTGTACCGCTCAGAGCAGCCTTCTGATATCCAGACACTCACTCCTTCCCTCCCTGCCCACAGATATGAACCTCTCAGGCCTCCCTAATGGAAGATTTTATCTTTGTTGGATTCACTAATAAACTGATTATGCAGCAAATCAGACCGCAAACTGGCCAAGGTCTAAATGAAACTTTGCCAATAGCCGGCTTCCTGCCGATATTTATAATCCTCGAATAACCCTTTGCTTGACCCCTCGGTTGCAGGCAGTGACTCAGCAGTCGCGGGGCTCCTATTAGTATTCTCGAGGCGTTTCCAGAGCGTTTTTAACTGACTGTCTCACTTGTGCTGTGATCAGACCTATCAGTTTGTGGTGAATTGCTCTGAGGAAGGTTACAGGTCTCCATAGGGACTGCACATGATCTTTGAAAAGTGCATTTCCCTCTAGCAAGTCATAAATGCTCAGGAGAGTTGCTAAATATCACTCAAAATATATTATTGAATACTTTGATGCCATACTCTCATTCTGTGTTATCATATACTTAAAGTATATTAAAAGGTTCCCTAAATACCAAGTGCATTTGCGTGGAATGGATTTGTGTTTTCCAAAGGCAGAAGAAAATAGCTTTGTATCGTTATGGGATATGTAATCCTTTTTCTGCAATTCTGCAGAATGGTTTATAAGCATTTGACAGTCCTTTTTTTTTTTTTGCTTTTTTTTTTTTGCCTTTTAGTTTTCCCCAGCTCCAGTGGCTGTTGTGATAAACTTTAGTTAACTTCTCTGGATTTTTTTTTTTTTTCCTTGCTAACAGTCCGCAGTCAAAATGAAAAATAAGAACCTTCTGGATCCTGTCTTGATAAGGTCAGATTGTAGAATTTTTCTTTCCAGCAATTTAGCCAGGCTCTCTCCTTCCAGAATACATTTACTCAGTAATAAACATCTCCAGACAGCAGGGCTGTACAGACTGGAAACAATTAAGCCAAAATTAGGGAAAGCAGCACATGAATAAGTATTCCACCTTAATGAAATTAGACTGAAAAATTCAGGAGTGAAGGAAGTAAAAGCATTTTCAAATTGTATTAATTAGACATATTTGTAAAAATCTGTGCTCGTGCAAGTACCTTATGCATTTTTTAATATCAAGCTATGCAGAAAATGTGTTGGGTAATTAAAAGCCTTTGGTGCTGTGATGCTGTGGTCAAGAATCAGGCCCACACCAACACTTGGGCACATAATTTAATGTCTAGCAGGAAAAACAAAGAAGTTTAGCCAATTTTCTTTAAGCTATATAAAAGCAAGCCTGCCAAGCAATAGCTTAAAAGGGTTTGTCTTACCAACATAGAATAAGGCTAAAACCCATCTTGTTCCAGAAATAAGGTAATAATTTACGCTATGAAGAAGCCTCATCTCTCAATTAGGTAAGCAATTAAGTAAATATGTTTAGCTGTCCCAGCTTGTCAGAGATGCAAGTAAAACCCCTCTGAAACAACCCAGAGTTTTTCTACCATCACAAACATTTCACCAGATTCCAAATTCTATAGTTCTCCAACATTTGCATAAATGCCTTTACCACTAAGACATCACATACTTAATTGCAAATCCATCACATACTTAATTGCAAATCAGTCACCTGTTTACTTGCAGTAAGAGAGCAAAAAGCACCTATGCCATTATTTTTAATTAAGTTATCCTCCTACACCTGCTCTGTCCAACATCCTCAAATAATGTATAAGTTCTAAAATAATGTAGAATTAAATAATTACACATCATGTTAGTCACATCTCTTGGTGTGGTCTTCTCAACAGGCTCAAAACTAGTACAAAACTAAACTTGGTTTTATAAAGCACTATTTCAATTTGGAAAGTTCACAGCATTTTCAAGAGGAATTAATGAATGTTGCTAATAGCTGGATCCAAGTTATAAGGCATTAGGAGGACACAATCATGAGGAAAGGCAATATATAACCTTTAGATGGGACAATTAGAGATCAATTATTAGAGCCAGAGAAGAGCATTCGAAAGCAGCTTCTTCATTAATCAAAGATTATCTCAAATTAGAATGTTTAATTATTTGCCAAGGTTCTTTGTATATTCTGTGTAAAAGAAAAAAAAAAGAAAATGAAAAGAAAAAGAAAAAGAAAAAGAAAAAGAAAAAGAAAAAGAAAAAGAAAAAGAAAAAGAAAAAGAAAAAGAAAAAGAAAAAGAAAAAGAAAAAGAAAAAGAAAAAGAAAAAGAAAAAGAAAAAGAAAAAGAAAAAGAAAAAGAAAAAGAAAAAGAAAAAGCCAGGGGCTTTTGGAAAACTGCTAGCTTTTTGAAAACATTATTTTAACATGGTTTTAAAGCTAAAATACCGAATAGTTTTTAAAAACCTAACACAGTGAAAGTAGCATAACTCAGAAAATTACATCAAAGGTGCCACAGCTGCTGTTTTTTAGTATACTAAGTCTGGTGGATATTATTAACTATTTGGCTGCCCAGCTACTTGGAAAAAATATTCTAATATAGATGACAAGAAAGGAAAAGAAGTGAATATCCTATGCACTGTACTGATCTAGCGTAGGATCCTAGGATCTGATGTCAGATTTAGACCAAACTTGTAGGAATCTGAGTTTTAGCTTCCCAAACAACAGAGCACATCCAAAATCTAAAGTGGGAGGCAATATCATAGGCAAGCTCAGAAAGGGGGATTAGACCAGCTGGTGGGTAGAAAATGCTGGGCACCAGCATTTGCTCTGCGTCCACCGCACGGAGAGCACCACGTCCTGTGTCAGAGGCGGTCTTCCAAATGCAAGCTGCGAAACATGCTGGAGGTTGGTCCAGCATTACCTTTCCTGGGCTAGTAGCCATCACTGATCAAATCATCGTGTATATTCTGACGGTTTAGATGATAGTTGGGAGGAGATACACCTGGGTTGCAGGAAAAGGCCTTTTGCAAATAGGAATGTTTGAGAAACACAAAGGGAGGAGCGCTTTGCTGAGACTGCTTTGCAGTTTAGGCAGGTGCAAAGTACATGGCTCAGGAGGAACAATAACTCCTACTCATCCTTACAAGAGCTGAAGCACTTGGGAAGGTGCCCTCTAAAACGGCCCTAAAAGCTACCAGCTTTAGGGAGTGCATCTTCAGCTGTGACAGCACGGAGGGGAGCAGGAGCAGCCAAGTTATCCTGCAAAGGCATCGTGGCCATCCCAGAGCACAGCTCTCATGCTCCGAGGGAAATGCATACGCTGACTGTTCATGATGTGAAGTCCGTTCAACCTGTGCCTGGCACACTCACCATTTATCTCCTACGAGGGAGATAAATGCTGGTGGGCGAGCTGTCCATGAGGCAGTGGGCACCTACTCATGGATCTTCTTCGGAAGCGCATCCCAGCGCAATGCCTGGGCAGTTATTCTCCACGGGCAGTCAGACACAGATATAGATGCCGTTTGGGGACCCAAGCTGTTCCCATTATGAGATACCTTTCTCACACAATTATGTTTTTTCTCATGGCCAACCTCATACTGAAGCCACAATGAAACTCTTTTATGTCCTTTTTCTTCAGTAATGTGCATCCTGAACGTGAATACAGACTTTTTTCTTTCACAGATGTCCTTCTCTCCTTTCAAGGTACCGTCCTTTGTGGGCTAGGTCAGGATGACCCCAAACAGGTTCAGAGTCATTTGAACTGGAACTTTTGCACATATTGCAAACACAGACCTTTCTGGCGTAACTCTGGTTTTCACAGAAATGCCTCCTGAGCCCATTCAGTATAAGAATAACTGACCCTGAGATATTCTGATTAAAACCTGTCACTGTTCATGAGACATGCTAGCAACCTGAGACAAACAAATGGCTCTCAGTCCCTGTCTTTCACTAAGTCGCTCCCCTACCTTTTGTTATTTTTCCTGCTGTTGCGATGAAGATTTGCCGAACACGCACACCTCGGTGCAGCGATCTCCTTAGTCATCGCTCAGGAAGGTGGCTGTGATGCCTGTGGCATATGACAACTCCTGCTGCTGTAGTAGACCTTGTATGGAAAGCGTGGGGTGAGGTGTGAATTCAGGCGATGCAGAAGGGCTTCCTTCCCGCAGAGTGCTTAGCTTATCTTCCCTCCAGAGATAGCCATAAGAGAAGGCCTTAAAGGGCATACTGGTGTGATCCTCGCTGATAGAAGAAGATAAATGCAAAGGAAGATCAAGTCAAGGCCGCAGGAACATCCGCACGATCATTTTCAGTGGTCTAGGGCTTGTATCTGGTGTGATCCTCGCTGATAGAAGAAGATAAATGCAAAGGAAGATCAAGTCAAGGCCGCAGGAACATCCGCACGATCATTTTCAATGGTCTAGAACTTGTATCAAAGGTGACAGGAGTTTAACATCCTGTAAAATCTATTGGCAGTGTCGCCAGAACAAAGCAAAATGTTTGACCCTTTCCACACCAAATTCTGATGGGCGAGGGATGCCAAGTGTGCCATCACCCTTTTATTTAATCATTACCTTTTTTTCCACTTTGAATTCTTGACATCCTGCTAAATATAAGGCAAAATGAGGGATAGCTAGTTATGCTGTGTGCTGTTTCGTCCCATTAAAGTAAATTCTTGAAACTACTTGGTCTATTTTTTCCTAAAGTCCAGGGAAAAAGTTATTTTTCACACTTCCCACAGCTTTCTTAATTTCTTGCTTTAATTCTTACTGGTGTAAGAACATAACAAAATGAGGCAATATTCAGAATTACTGAAATGTTCAGCTAATAATAGTGCATAGTATAATTACTATATAGACTTTATCAGAGAGGCTGAAGCCAAAATAGATGTCTGGGAATATTGTGCAAACGTATGTGAACATTTGATATAATAAGTAGAATATCATACAGTTGTTCCCACATTGTTCCTATTTTCTGTGGTAGAAAAAGCATCCAGGTCTGAGGAAAGAGGACCATGGCCATGGCGTGTCTTGCACCTTATCGATTCCTGGCTGCTTTCTCTGCCCTTTGAATCAACCACTAATTACCTTGGTGAGAGCAGATTTCAGGATGCTCAAGGTCATTGCCACTCAGCCCAACTCTGCCAGACTCTACTCTGTTTGTTAATTATTTATGCCTCTTTCCAGCATAAGTCACACATGCCATGGTGCCCTGCGCTTCACTCGCCATTCTGTAAAGCTTTATGGGAAAGATGCATCTCTAAAGGTTGAAGAAAGGAGCGAAAAAGTGCAGTTCCACAATCACTTTAAGTTGGTCAAAGGCTTGGCTACCGCTGCCAGGTTTGATCTCTCTCTGTCTAAACTGTGTGTTAATCCTCACCTCTCTTTTTGCTAGCACTAGCACTTCTGTAACCAAATCATGAGCTGCGGCTATATATGTTGAATTGCTGGATTAATTTTCAGCCATATATTTGCAGGGGTGCTAGAACTCACATGGGGGAAACGTCAAGAATAAATAGCTACTCCAAAGTAGGGCTGTCCAGACTTCAGTTGTCTATGGCACTGAAGCCTAAATCAACCACCACACCATCTAAGGAGGTGGCTACCGCTTTATGCATCTCCATTTCTCGAATACACAGAGTTTAGCAATGTAACACTAAGGCATACATAAATGTCTGGCCCAATAATGAACAAGTAAATCACAGTAGGATGCCCATATTTTTGAAAAATGTTAAGCTAACAACTTCATTTTTTTCAAGTTGTAAATTCATGTGATTTTAGACTAGTGAAGCAAAAGCCCTTCATGATTTGGTTTAGGGCTTTAGCAACTCAGTGGAAGGAGTCCCAAGTGATGGGCCAGATTTAAGGCACAGACTGTCCTTAGTGTTTCCCACAGGCGAACTCTAGGTTGTTTCTTTCTCAGCATGTTGAAACGTACTTTAAAAAAAAATTAACTCTCATATATAACATAGGAAGAACTTACAATTACTCTATAGACTAAATATTTACAGATGAAACACTTGGTAGGGTAAATATATCCTCAATGGAAAAAAGGATTGGTATAAATTGAACTATGCAGCAATCTCTCTGAAACCTGAAAGAGTTTCTAATAGTAGCTATCACTCATTTCCCTGATACAGACTTAGTAATTTGTGTCAGAAGAACCACCTCCTAGAGCTGCCCATTGACTTCTGACAGAATCTGAGCCAAAACTGTGAGATCCAGTTGCAAGATTTTTGTTATTATATCAATATGGGAAAAAATTACTTGTCCCACATTTTAAGAAAGCACACAATTTACTTGTAAATTACAAAAAAGTACACCGATTCTACCATCTATTGGCATGAAAATTGCTTATTGATTCAAAGAAAATGCTAGAAATATTTTACATAAAATTGCTGTGCTAAAACTAGAGTTTATAGCACTGAGAACTTTTGTGAAGAGTTGTTAAAGGTAGGAAATCAGTTTTATCATACAAAAGAATAAAATAGATTTTTAAAATGTTTTGCAAAACAATTAAATGCAGAATTCTGTTGGGTTTTTTTTAAATAAGGCTATACCTACTTAAGATATACATATATTAAAAAATAAATAAATGGTTTCGTTGTTTCTTCTAGCTCGTTTTTATTCATACTGAATCAACATTATCCGTATAGAAATGCAGGGGTTTTTTTCTTCAGAAAGCAGAATCATTTATAACAATGGAATATATCAAATAAAATTATTATAACAAACAATTCAAAGCATAAATGCAAGCATTGTGGCTACGCTGCTGTGCCACAGAGGTAGCTCTCAACCTGTTGAATCATTTCCATTCTCTGCTTCATGGAAATGTGTGAAGGAGGGCAAGAGATCCAGGAGAGAGCTGGTACTCGAGCACTGGTACCCACTCTCCCGTATCAGCGCTGAATGGAATTAAGTGCCTTACCTTGACTTCACAAAGTTATTCTTTAGGATTATTCAGACATTTAAAAAGAAACACACGCTTACGTGTGGCTACATCAAAGCCAGAGGTCCCCTCAGTAATAACCCTTCCCTGTTCTGCTGGTGGAAAGTCTGTATTTCTGATTCAGCAAAGCACTTAAGCATGCACGTTGATTCATCTAAGCCCCCGTAAATCAACATAAATACATACAGCTTACAGTCAAGTATGTGCACAACTGCTTTGATGGGACTAGACGTTTATCAACAAGGGAGCTTCTTGCTGCTCTGTTTATCCTGGTTTATCGGACGTGAAACCTGTACTGCCAAAAGTGTGTCCAAGACAGGGAGCAGGAAGGGAATTTGCAGATATTTGGGCTTCTAAGGACAACCTGTGTCCCCACACCAGCTCAGGTCCTTGGGTCTCCTGACACTGGAGAGCTAAAAGGTATGGATTACCAGGGATTGTATTTACCTTTACAAGGGAAACCACTTTTGAAAGGAATTATTGTCTCAGGTACCACTTTTCCACCCAGTCCAGCTCAGATGAAGACACTGCTCTCCCTGCATTTAAACCCTCTTTTCCACATGAGGTGGTGAACAGGAGTTGGAGGGTCCTCTTTGCAAAAATATGAGAATACACAAACCCCCTTCAGAGCCCTCTCTAGTTTTTCCCTCAGAAAGGTTATTCTGTGATCTTATTTTAATGAAGTAAAAGTGTAATGTGCTTCCTACTGGTGTAAGCGAAAGAAGTGTACACCATCCAGAGATTTTAAGAGACAGAGCCCATAAAAATCAGGTTACCTGACATATGTGCACAGGCTGCACATCTCTCGCAGTAAG
The DNA here is from genome assembly GCA_013400135.1 of Rhinoptilus africanus. Taxonomy (NCBI): domain Eukaryota; kingdom Metazoa; phylum Chordata; class Aves; order Charadriiformes; family Glareolidae; genus Rhinoptilus; species Rhinoptilus africanus. The sequence goes on along the minus strand of VXBO01013336.1, from coordinate 492,143 downwards.
CAAGTTTCACTTCACCTTGGAGGAAAAAGTTCCCAACAATTTAGAACCAAGGGCTAATCTGCGTATTTGTTTCTACCGGCTTTATCTGTCTGCGAACTCTCCACCATCCTTCTCCCATAGAGTGTTGAAAAAATGCATCCATGGCTACATAGTCAGTTGCAAAACTAAGTTTAAGATAAACTTTTTGCAGCAGAGTGCATCTTTTCATTATCGAAGTTCAGANATTTTAATGAAGTAAAAGTGTAATGTGCTTCCTACTGGTGTAAGCGAAAGAAGTGTACACCATCCAGAGATTTTAAGAGACAGAGCCCATAAAAATCAGAAAAAGAAAGAAAAAAGAAATAAAGGTAATGATTGCATTAATACAGGTGTTGGAGCTCTGGTCATCATTTCAAATTGCCCCTGTCTGTTAAACATATTAACCTACCTTCGAAAATAAAAGACCTGCCTGGAGCAATTCTCAATGCATTTCCCATTAAAAAAAAAAAAAATCCCAGTTCAGCTACTTGAAAATTGGTTGCATATGTGATGAGGTATTTCTACAGCATGCCAGGCTTAACCCCCAAATGTTCCCAGGTATGCCTCTACACTCTATTACAAACTCCGGAGAACAGGATTTATTACAGGAGTGCTTGATCACAGCTTTACGAAAGACAACACCATAATTTTGATATCTCAGGAGCTGATTGGAAAAGCACCCCACTGCAGGTTACCACAAATTTTTATTCATCAATATCTAATTTTGTTCTGCATCACACATAAAATATTACTATTTTCAAGTCTCTTAGAGCGGTGCTAATATGCAGTATCCGCCAGGGAAGGGCCAGTCTTGCCAGGCAAGCTCTGAGCTTCACTGCAGGCTTTTTCTACAGTTCCTGTAGTGCAAAAAGTCTATAAATACCACCAATAAAACCTCTTACACGTCTTCCCAGCACAAGTATTAAGGATTTTGCTGCTGGAGTAGTACTATTCTTCCCCCAGAAGGTTATTTTTATGGAAAGAACAAAAAAAAATATATATGTACAGCTAAAAAACCTCAGTGCCACAGCAAGCGCTACTCGTGAAATTGGTCAGAAACTCTGGAGAGCTACGGGAATATGGTCGGTGATTGTGCTGGGGTGAAGTGGCTGCTCAGCACACAGCACAGCAGAGGTGCAAAGCCAGGTTTCCTTCTCCTGCAGAAGATACCGGCCTGCAGAGGGGCAGGTTCCCATCAGGAATCAGCAGTGGCCCCACGCACAAAGCAATCGCAACATCGGGTCCATCGGAAAAATGGGTCCTGAATAAAAATGCTGGTAATAAGAAAATGGAAGAATTCTGGGAGAATATTCATAGTGGAAACAGTCGCATATGTGTGCAGAAAAATGGAAGTTTTTATTTAAAAATCAGTGTTTTAACACCATCTCAGTAAAAGTGGTGTTCAGTTTTAAAAGTCTGATATCAGATGCTGGACTCAATTAGTGTTGTGAAAAACCACATTCATTCTACTCCCCTTTTTCCTCTGACTTTAGAAGGACAAATGTGATTAGCAGAGAACACATCCACCTGCATAAGAACATTTTCTAATTATTCATGTGCCTATAAACGACCTCTGGCAGCTCGTAACACGGTGAAAACTGAAGAGTACATGCCATTGAGAAAATAGTGCAAATCCTTCCCCATTTCCCTTGAAATGAAATTTTTGGCCTTGCTATGGCAGAGAAATAAAATTGAACACATGGTTTTATTAAGGTTTAAGATCCTCTCTTGTCTTGGCCACATGCTTCCAGCACCTCTCTTGTGCCAGCACCAATAGTCATGTGGTTGAGAAATTATTTTCCTTCTTATCCATTTTTTGACTTTTTTTAAACCCTATCTTAATTTTCAGCCATGTCAGCTCCTGATCCAACTCACTATAAGGTCACTCAAAAGTAGGACCGGTGGCTTGCGTGGGAGATGCCAAGATGTTTTGCACAGACAGGAGAGGGGATGAAGGGATGATATATTCGATGCTAATGTGTACTTGGACCTGTTCAAACTAGTTGCAAACTCGCAGCCTGATTCATCCTCAACTGAGGCAGCTTAGATGTCCGTATTACACGAAGACCTGTGCAATCTTTCATGTTGTGTTTGTAACTATTAAGCGCGGTGCAAACACCACACAATATAATAAAACAAATTGGTTCTGTCCGAAAATGGGAGAGGCAAACTTGTTAGATAAGATGAAAGTCTCTGCATTTCACTCAGAAACAAGCTTTACAGTTCAGTCATAAATACCTAAAAATCTTGTTTTGTGATAGAAATGTGATACAAGTTAATATATTTCGTTGCTGGGTGGCACATATAGCACTAGAAAATCCGATGTGTCCCTATGGCAAACCTACGACTGGAAGATGCAATGTTATTTTTTTCAATACGGCTTACCTACAGGAGCCAAGTTCAATCTAGCCCCAGCTGAAAGTTAACTCAGTCATAGCAGTTATTACAGCAGCCCACAAAATAAACTATATCAGACTAGTATTGCCATTAAATTATGGCATATACTTTTGAGATATCAATACTAAATATCTATGAGTTTCTTAGTGTGCTGATCTTGAATTGTGGTTATTTCATAATTTGCTTTGTCCAATAAGCAGGTTTATTTGCAAATGACAATATTAAGTTTTTTTCCTATTATTTCTGTTTTTATAGAAGAATATCCTTATTGTCTTATTCTATTTCATTATAATTATGTTATACTGAGGTATCTTTAGCAATTCAGTAGTCATTTAGAAAAAAAAATGCCAAAAAAGTGCGCAGTTATTAAAGTAACATTAAGCACTTTAGTAATAATTTTTGGTTGGGGCACACACGTTATAAATATATTCAAATGCCGTATTAACCTTAAATTTAAAAAACAGAAAAATTGAAGTCAGCAAGAAAATTAGATGTCTTACCAAACTTTGTATTGCAACTTTTTTAATTCCCTGAGAAGATTTTACGGGAAGTGATACTTAACCTTTATATGTCACGATCTTGGAATGGCAAGGTCTACACTTCTACGGCCAGGCCAACTATCTTCAATTAAGCAATAAATGCGCAAGGCTTTTTCAGTGCCACTATAAATTCCCTAGCTTTATACTATACCTTCAGAAATACACTAAGAGTTAAAAAACAGAATCACCTTCCAGTAACATTTTAATGAACCACACCTTTATGTAACTTCACCATTTAGTACCTATCATTTAGATAAGGTTTTACTGCAACCTTAAAGACTAAAACTGCTTGGCTACGCTAATTTAAAATAGAAAGCATATTGCCCTAGTGCCTTACAGGGATGTCTTAGCTACCCACCATGTATATTTCTTCTAGACAATGACCATATAAAAGATGAACATATCGAATGTGTTCATTGTAAAATATGAAATTTATTGGAGCAGTTCATTTTTTAAGAATTTACTATAAAAGATTACAATCACCTACCCTGCAGGAACGATGGTAATATATCTGCAACACAGCTTACTCACATGGTTCTTTTGGTTTTGTTATCGAAGAGGTATATGAAATATTTCTAACTGAGACACATGCTGAGATTTCTTTCAGGTTGCATCAAAAATGTTATTAGAAGTAACATATTCTACTGAATAGACATTAATTACGAAGTTGTAAAACAGGGGCTGTACAGGCTATTCTGGCATTAGCAGGGCACAATAGAAAAGGTCCAAAGGGTAGGAGAAAAGTGAGATACGGTGTTTTCCCAGATTTTCACTAAGTGTATACAGGCCACTTATGTCACATTTTGCTTTATAACACAATCCCAGCATCCACAGAAGGTTTAGAATTCACAGAAAGGCTGTTATGCTTTCCCCGACCCCCAAAAATATCAGAGAATTTTTATTGTGTCGGGAGAGAAAGCAATACAGGGAAAATAAACCACAAATGATTTTACAAAATGCAGCATGGCATTTACTACCATCTGATGTGCCTTTTAAGCATGCTTATTTACTTATTGCTCCAATATGTATTTCCCAAAGTGAGTCTTGCAAATAATAGTGAAATAAAAGATCACAGTAACCATGTCCTTTCCTTACTAACTGGTGAGCCCAATCATTTTTTATATCATTTTTTATGCATAGCCATTTCTTTTTTTTTTTTTTACCAAAGCATTTCTTTACAAAATTGCAGGACCAGATGTGTCCTGCTATATTAATTCCACATTCACTGGAATTCGCCTGGATGATGCTTTCCAGCTCAAAGATACCAAGTTCAATTACCAATGGGTTCAGGAGGAGAAGGCTTTGAGGCAGGACAGGGGACAGTAGCACAAAGGACATTCAGGACCCTCAGAGAAGCACAAAGAAGCTATTTGCTAGGAAATGGCAAATATCTCTTCTGCATAGAAGTCCTCTGCAGTTTCACACATTGTTTTCTGTGGTTTGCATTGGTATCTGTGTGCGAAATAAGTGAGTGTTGACTGGCACCAAGAAATCTGGGTTTAATCACTCAAAATAGGCAGACAAGACTCCAAAGCACCAGACAGCTGGGTAAGGGATAACACAGATTGCTGGATGGAGCCCCTAGCCACATTTCCCTCCCGTCCAACTTACTGGCACAAGGGAAGTCAATGGGCTTAATAAATTAA
>VXBO01013336.1:448765-478185 GCA_013400135.1 Rhinoptilus africanus | reverse complement strand
AAAAAGAAGTGAAGAAAACCAATCACTGTTAACAATGCCAGAACACTTAAGTAGCTTGTTAGCTGCCACAGTTCTAAGAAGGAACCAAACAGTAAATAACAATACAGAGAGATGGCTCTTGGTGGAACCTACAAGAGTGGCATAACCAGTAATGTCTTGGCTCAGAATTGGGGAACTGGAAACATTTTCAGCTTTAGTTACAAGGAATTTTCTTTTAGTTAAGATAAACTTCTCAGCCAGATCTCTCAATTCTTAAATATTAATGATTTTACCCCCACACATCTTTGATCCCTGTTCAGTTTCCTCCGGCGGAAGCTTAGGACTTAAGACTGTGAAATAGTAATGACAAATTGCAAATAAATTTATGATGTTCAGAGCCATAGAGAAATACTTTTTTACTCTTATAAAGAGTTTTTTACACTCGAATGAGGAAGATTTGATTACCCAAGTCATTATGTCAGTTGTTTTCATTTTCAAGAAGAGAGGCTTTGTTACTAATTACTGAATTATCTTGCCATTTGCCAAATCTAGCTGTGTTTAGTCAAACTTCCTGTGTTAGTGAACTCTAAAACTGCTTTAAAATTGTAGCATTGGTTCCAGTTTCATTCTTTAATTAAGCTTTAAGCGTCCTCTAGAAGTTTTGTGCCTGTCTTTTCACTCGGAATATCTCAATCAATTCCTAGTCGGCATGCTGCACAGTGCTGAGTCTGCACACTCATTAGCAGATGCCATATGGGCGGAGTGGGGGAAAAAGAAAAAAAGAAAAAAGAAGACAGAGAATATGATTCAGGAAAATGCATACATAAAAAATGTGCTGATTTTGTCTTCACAGCCCCTTGGAATTTTAAAATATTTTTAGTTGTCCTGCAATATGAAAGAGGCGAAAGGAAAAACTTTTTTTTTTTTTTTTACAGAGTACATTTTTTATTAATATCTTGATATAATTTATTTTTAAACTTGAAATAAGGTAAAAGGTATATTTTAACATTTTTCATTATCAGTTTTCCATTTTGAAACGCCTTTTCAAACTTTAATTTGGAAAGGAGTCTAAAACCAAAAAGCAAACAACAAGAAAAAAAACAAAAAAAACCCAAACCTCCCAAACAAATATATCAAAAGCATGGAAGTAAAAGTTCATTTTAATATGAAGAAAGTTTTCTTCGAAATTTGTTATTTTTAATTTTCATCCCAATAAGAGATTAGGAAAAAAGTATAAATCATAAAGAAAGAAAAATTTCCACTCATAGTCAGGCTGTATAATGTGAATTTTAGGAAACATTGTTTTTTTCAAAAATAATCATCCCATTTTCTGAAGTTATGAAAAAAATATTTGTTCTGAGCACTATTATTTTGTCTAATATTCCTAAGATTAAGATGTCCTTTGATTTTCTGAAAGATTATGTCAGTTGTTTCATTCCTGTAGTAATCAAGATAATCAGAAAGAAAGAGTGGTTTGTTAGTTCCACACCAGAATTTTTAAATGTCTAGCAAAGCAGCTATCATAGCCATTAATATAACTTATATTTGTAAGTATTCATTGTTTTGTTAGCGTAATATAGTATCAGAATAATCTGGGGATAGTCCAAGTGACCAGATCAAAACAAAAACTTCTTGTCGGTATTTTAACTGAGAACACAATAGCATCTGTGTAATTATATTCTTTAGCCCTTGGTTCCAGGCTCAATCTACTTATCTAATGATACCAAAATTGAGGGTTTACCCAATGCAATACACCACCACTCTATAACCACCATTACCATGAACAAATTAATGAGTGCTCCTCAACACTACACTGAGATCAAATAGTTAGATACGTTAGGTATTTAAACTGACAAATTCAAGTATTGATTTCCTTTGTCAGTGAAGGTATTTGAAATAATAAAATACATAAATAAGGGTGTGTTTACCATCCCATCATTAATGGCATCTAGAGATAACTTATCTTACTTCACTACAGCTATTTGAAGAATTCGTACAAAGCCGGTCCAGTCCAGGGGTCAGACATGGGACCAGAGATCCAAAGGGACCCATGCTCAGCGATGGGTTGTTTTTGCAAACAAAAAAAAAAAAAAAAAGAAACAAATTAACAGTGTTTCTAGTCTTTTGCCCTCATTTTCCATTATTGCTACCGGAACACAGGCTTAATAATTTTTTTTGTAGCCCTTCATCAAGTTTTAGCAGCTTATCACCGGCTCCAAGGCAGTATACAGGTTAGCAGGGTATTAGCTTTGTGTCATCTTCGCTTGAGACCAAAAAAGCATTCAGTCAGCTAATGAGAGATACAGTGGACCTAGCAGTTTATTATAAATCCTGTGCACTCGTAAATGGTCCCAACAAGCAGGTGTATTCTCTGATCCGCAGTCAGGCACTTCAGGGATGCGCGGAGGATAATGTTCCCTTTAGATCCAACTCTGTCCTTTGCTAATCTCCTGTCAGCCAAATTCTCCTTGCTCTTCTCCATTTTGCACTGTGTTTCATTTTAGAAATCCTTAATTAGACACCGAGGCAGGTTACAAAGGCGTGACATCACTGATGAGTCAGCATTTCAACTAACAATTGCCAAAGTTTTTTGATTATTTTGTTTTAAAGTCCCAAACCCAAGAAGTATCTGGCTCTGCAGCTCACTTTCTGGGTCTTTGAAATGCAAATAAGTAAGTCCAGTAGACTGAAACTCAATCTGAATTACTCAGAAATGTCAGAACAAGAAAGGCTTTGCAAGAGCAATGCCCTATTTAACAAACCCTTTTTTAAAAAAAATCGTGGTGGAAAGCATGGAATTTGTCGCTTGAAAGTCTTTAGAAAGTGGTCTGCTTAATCACAGCTACCAGACCTTTCTGAGCAAGATTTCAAACATATAGATATAAAAGCGTTCTTAGCTAAAATACACAGTTAGCATTCAGTTCACCAAAGACCTTCTTACTGGTTTTATATTAAGTGTGGTGTAGGCATGGTGGTGCAAAGGGTGATGAGCTCAAAAAATTAAGGGTCAAATCCTCAAAAACAGCTTTATTCAGCCATGATTTCTGCAATTTACATTATGCTTCAGTGGTGTACATGGAAAGTTACCTTACTCTCAGTTAAGTCCCACTTCTACGAGGAGAGGTGAGCAAATATATGAGAATCCCCTTGTCTGGATGCTTTTCTGACAGACTGCTTCCTCCCATGCAATAATTAGTAGGAGTTAATTCAACATAAGAATTTGATTCAACATAAGAATAAGATCATTTAGAAGCGTGGACCTTCAAAGCCCACACCAACCAGGAATATCCTACGCAGTGATTAACTGCATGATTCACCAGATTTAAATGTTATACAAAAATATCGATGTGGACACTCATTCCCAGATACGGCATGTCTGATCTCCTCCTTTTCCAGAGAACTAAATACACAGGTGGAATACCCTTTTTTGCCATGTCATTGCAGCTATGAGGCCACCTTCCCTTTTCCTGGCTGCTCCTGCTCATTCTCCCTCTCCGACTCCTGTACTTATAGAATCATAATATGTGGAAGAGGCCTTTAAGATCGTCAAGTCCAACCATTAACCTAGCACTGCCAAATTACAACTAAACAATGCCCCTTAGCACAGTGGCCTAAGCCTTTATGCAAATTGTCAGCTACATTGGTCTACAAATAAAACACGTCACAAGACAGACACCTTTCCTTAGGTGAACATCATAAAGGATTAGAAAAGATGCACTGGCAACTGCTTATAATTTACTCACTTTTTACAAGGTCAGTAGCCCAGACTGCGCTATGAAGGCTTTTCAGAACAGACGTTGAGGTTTATCTCATGGTGAATGCTTTGCAATACAACTGTAGAAGTCTATTAGTTTTCTAACCCACAGAACGCTCCTGGAGAGTCAGGGTGTACAACATGGTGGCCACTGCCGTCAGGGCTTGGAAGATGCTTGGCAGAGCTCTGTATGACAGGCCATCTATCAGCTCTCCTGCTCCACCTGGGGAATGCTAACCGGGCAAAGAGAGGTTTGTCTTTCAAACAGAGCCCATGTGAATTCAGTTAAGAGTTCCCTGTGAGAGCTGCCTGAAGGAAAATGGCTGCAATCACAAACCCTACAGCAGCTCTTTGCAGAGCTGAGCTTCTGTTGCCCAACAGCCTCTGCTACCTTGCATCCCACAGACCGGTAAAGGCTGTTGGGGAACGCTCAGTTTCTCACCTAATTATACCCACTTGGGATCTCTAAACACAAGAGTTTTCCTGTTAACACAGCCAGAAACCCATTTTCAGATGACGAGAGCAGCTCACTGCTTTATGCAGAGGTGAAGACTTGGGTCAGCGTTTTGTTGCTACAATACACAGATGAGCTCAGCAAAGGTCTTTAAGAAAACAGACCTCCTCAGACCTAATTTCAGCCACCAGTGAGCCGTTTGTGTCATCATTCTTTCTCACCAGTCAATGCCTGTGAGCTCAGCCATTCCGCCTCACCCAGTAAGTTACTTCAGATCACTGCTGCAAGACTATAAATAACTTTTTTATTTCACCCCATTGCCGTTCCTCCTTCTCCACCAGATTCAGAGGTCAAGCCTCCCGCTGGAATAGCAGGCAGAAATTCATCCCCTTGTTTGAATCCGAGCACCTGTGCACCATCTCACTTGCACGGCGATTGCTGCACTCGTGGTACAGCCACTGCATCTTCTGCATTGTTTGGCAATTTGTAAACACTGCTGAGAAACCAATGCATGCGTGCTGTACGGCTGCCTGTCTGCCCTCAGCTTCTGCCTGGCATCTCCCCTATATTTGGAGAAAAAAAACCCAAAAAACACAACAAAACAAAAACAAATTATAGGACTAATGAAAGACTATACAATGAGATACCTGCTCAGAATAAAGTGATTAATTCAAATTAGCATAGGGACTTTAGTGGGCCGCAGGGACACGATGATTAATGTGAAAAATACTTCCTGCTAGAATAACAAAGTAGACTTACTCAGTTCCATATATTACTGTAATTAGTGGGGAAAAAAAAAGGTAGACTGTGCAATATTTCCATGGAGGCTAAGCTAAAGGTACATCTATATCAGGCCTTAATGTGTATGTCTTTAGCCTAAAGCCTTACCCCCAGCACTTCCCAGTGGGGTCCTTGTCATGCAGAAACCCCCCCACCAGTATCCCCTCCCTCCGACAAGTTTCATTTGTCTCAGTCACACTTTCTTAAAGGAATGTAAAACAAGTGCAGAGAAAGTGCAAACAAACAGGAGCTGCCACATGGAAGAGCTTATTCCTGTGTGGGAAGTGCTAGAGCCCACGGAAGAACTTTTGTATCTGTGTAAGCATAACGCATTGGGAGCGGGCCAGCAGTGCCAAAGAAGGAGAATTCCACATCCCTGCTTAATCCGACTGTGAAAACTTTGTGCAGGCCAAAATGAGATTTTATTAACATTGTTCATTGCCCACAAAGCGTGCCTGTGCCATCCCATTGAAATGGGATGAAGAACGTCCTGCTTCCTCTGTGTGAATTGATAATTGGATATTAAGAAAAATTTATTCACCAAAAGGGTTGTCCAGCACTGGAACAGGCTGTCCGGGGAAGCGGTGGAGTCGCCATCCCCGGAGGTATTTAAAAGCCGGGAAACGTGGTGCTGAGGGATGTGGTTTAGTGGTGGTTTTGGCAGTGTTAGGTTAATGGTTGGACTCGATGATCTCAAAGGTCCCCCCCAGCCTAGACAATGCTATGATTTTCATTTATGACCTTCATGTGTTGCACAGGAGAATCATGATCTGAGGTGTGAGAATCCTTGTTATCCACGAAAACAAATAAATACTCCATGAAAACTTCTTCCTGCCCTGTGTCTGGAAAGCCTCTGATTTAAAGCACCACATGCCATCAGGTTCTTTTACCATGTATTTTTAATGAATGGGGAAATGTCCTGACTAAAACCTAGAAATTTATATTAATAAGGATCAATCAGTAAATAAAAGCATTCAAATGCAATGTTGTCCCCCATGGCCAAAGGCAATACCTTTATTTGCCTTAGCATAGTGGAGTCACTGAACTGATAAATAAATAATAACTGCTAGCAGAGAGACGACTGTCAATGTGACGTGCCAAAAGAAACTACACACTACACTAGCCAGGAACAAAGACAAAAACAATACCTTGCATAATATGGTTTGCAAAGTAAAATTTAACTATCCGCTGAAGTAATTAACAAGTACATGAAACATGTAAACAGAGAAAAAGGGACACCTCCTGTTTCTGCATCACAGACTGGCAGCCGCGGATCAGGAGCGTGAACCTATTTGACAGTGACAAGGCAGCAGCAGAAAGGGTGGCACCGCTCGGTTGGCAGGATTTCATAAAACCACAGCTCTTTCAGACGGGCAAATTAGCTGTTCTTGTTGAGCTTTCTGCCCCTCCTAAAGTATGCTGTCTGCCTCCGAATAGAGACATAGGGATGCAAGACAGCTGGGCTGTCAGGGATCCTGCTAACCTAGATCTGTCAAGGTGAACTAGTGAAAGACTTCAATTTTCCATAGACTGGTTGGAGGAGGAAAATGATGCGCTGTCCGTACTAAGCTGCCTCCATTGGAGAGTCAGGTAAGTTTTCAGCAACACTCACTGGTGTTTAAACACATAACGTATGCAACTTTTTATGCATAGCGTGAGGATGCAGCCATGGAGGGGCTGCCGCTAAGACAAGACATGGGAAAAAAATCATGGCTTTGTTGTATGGCGGGAAGATCCAGGGTTGTTTCATACTTAGCAGGTTTTCTTTACCTATGGCCCAGGCACCCACCTTGATGGCATCAGAATCCCCGAAAAGATAGCAATCCCAGTGGCATTGATACAGTTTTTACTTTTTCTGCAGCAGAAATTACTTTATGGCTGTGTATTATAGGTGCTGGCATCTTTTGGGATAAAAACGTCAAAATGAGGAATCATGTTTGTCCCCTCTGGGCATTTATGAGCTGGTGGCATTTTGGTTACAAGCTCCAGTTCACCACTGTCTCCCTGGCTTCTCCTAGAGATACTGCTTCAAATTCTGACAACGTTTTCTAAGAGATATCATTGAAGGTAAAGTTTTGCACGTTTTACTAAGATTCACGCACAGGCAAAACCACAATGTTCATGCACCGCTGTGGAAAAGATAAGAGTTTTACTGAAATAAGAATTAGAGAACATCAAACGAATAAAAGGCTACACTGGTAAGTGGTATCCTGACAGCACGCTCAGCAGATATCTTTTCCAGACAAACTTAGTCAATACTAAGAGGAGTTAAGAGAATACTTAGAGAAAGCAAAAGGCGTTTTCAAAAAGGATGAGCCATTAACAGCAGATAATTGAATCTTTGTGGTTGAGAAGTGTCACTGAATTCAGTAGGAGCTACACATACATCTGAAGTCAACACACGCTTTTGACAGGCAGGGGAGCATCACAACTCTGAGCATCAAAAAAAAAAAAAAGCATTAGTTTAAAATAAAAATTGAAAACACAAATTGAGGCTCAGATGTTTTTATCATGGCCAAACTTTTCCCAAAGTAACAAAAAGCTTGGGTGGAAATACGTGATTCACTTCATTTGGTTCTTCTTCATAAATACACAGTCTCTGTTCCCTCCGATCTAGCCTAGGAAAAAATGAAGCAGTGGGCTGTTGCACCGGAGGTCTGAGGTGGAGGGCTTTTAGTTATGTGGGTTTGCCATAAATTTTCCATTGCTGTCTACCACTTATGTTAAGGAATATACAGATATATATCCACTTGTAAAGAATTTGGGTTCAAATTCAGTATGCTTTGAGTCACTTCACTTCCATACAAGGAACAAGAAAACCACTTCTACATCATGGTATTCCTGCTTGTTCAAGAGTTTTGACATTTTCCAGACCAATCAATGAGGTGTGGCAAGGGTTTTATACAGCTCAAGAATCTCCCACAGGGAAATGAGAGATCTGACATGACAACCTAACTGAAGTGGTGGTTGGACAACACACACATGAGGCACGCGCTGGCAGATAGATGGAGAAGATTACCTTCCAGCTGTATTCAAATCCAGACAGTGTTATAGGTCCTTTTTTTATGCCTTGAGAGCATCTTTATTGCATGTAAGCAACCTCCAGATAATGTCTTGATGGTATCTAAAGACAATAATTATCTGTCTAACTGTAATGAGCCAGTACGGTGATGCGTTACAGTCAACACAGAGCTAATACCAGCTTCTCATCGATTTATAGGAAAACATTCAATCTGGTGGGTGCATGTTTGTGCCTGCAAGATCGTAGCGGTAGATAAAGTGAAAAACAAGACTTCATGGACTTCCTTCATGTTGTGAACCTTGACTTCCCTAGTACAGAGGTCCCCGAGCTGACTGGAACTCTTTGACTACTTCTCTTGGACCTTGACCCATCTGTTAGTTCTTTGCTACATTGCTATATGCACATCAGCATCTTCTTATCCTAGTTTTTTCCTTTGGCCTCAGCTGCCATATATTTGATTATCTCCCTAATTAACTAAAACCGTCACTCCAAACATTCCCGTTGCCTCTGCTTTCACTTTGGAATTGATTATGCCCTGTTTTCATCTTTAATTTGGATTACGGCTGCACATGTACAAAAAATGCTTTGCTGGGAATGCATGCAGCATATACGGCCAGCAACTGTTCTCAAGTATGCCTACTGAAGAAGCTCCTATGCCAGAAAAAAAAATTGCAAAGTTCAGAAGTGTTGCACAGAACTTACATGACTTTCTCTAAATTAAAGCTTTATTAGTTGTATTAAGCATTTAAAATATAAAGTGAATTTATGCAGCCTCAGAATATTTTTTTCCTGTAAATTTTGTCAATCTGCAAAGGTTTTTCTTTGCCACTTCCCAGTCTTTCTCCAGTATTCCTACATATCTTTGATAGTTGTAAAATAAAAATTGTCTCACAATCCTCTTGAAGACAGCGTTAGAACTAAATCTATAATATTCGTCCTGATACATTTGAAAAAGACAGAAGTGAGAATTTCAGAGACATCATGAATACTGATGTCTTTGCTATGTGATGCTGCACAGACATTTTTCCCAAAATAAAAATGATTAATTTAGTCAAAGCTTGGATTTTGAATCTGTAATCACTCACAGGCAGATGTTCCCCTGATATAAAATGGCATTGTTCTACTGACATTGATGTAGAAAAAACTAGAAGTCTTTCAACCTCTTATCTTTGGTTGTGCTTGAACCATTTTATTTTAAATAACTGCTTTTAAGAGCTAAAATAATCATAGATTGAAGCTGATTTTCAATAAATTTTTTGGATGAAACCTGATATTTTTTACTAATTCCACTGGTCATGTATATAGGCCAGAATGGAAGTCTCCACTGTACAAACTATCCTGGTAATCTTACAACTAAATATTTTGAGGCAATGCCAGAATGATGTATTGGTCTCCCAAAGGTGATGTACGGTCACACTTTCGTTTACAGATTACTTCTCTATAATCTCTAAATATTGTTTTATTACTGGTACTGTTCGATAAAATTGAAGGCATTATATTTTATCACTTGAAAGATGTTGAATATAAAATTGCAACCTGCATGAGCCTGTGTTGTGAGCAGTCTATCAGCACCAGAAACTCTCTTTATCCTGATAAATATCTGTGGAAGGCTCCATTTGCATAGGGAATTAAACAGACAATGAGCAACATGACCACTTGAAAATAAATTGTATCTCCCCCCCAGCTTCCACTTAGTCTTAGTCTTTTCCTAAGAAATACCTAGCTGTTGTGAAAAAAATTTGCAGAAATCCTGTACATTTAAAAAAAAATATCACAGATTTTTATCCTTGCGGCTGACAAGTACTGTGAGCCATTACGGTTTGGAGAATTGGGAATACCTTGTGCAAGGGTAATGGTGCCCGTGATGCTGCTGATCCTTTTGGGAGCAGTGCCCTTTACGAAGAGCAGCAGCAAACGGCACTTTCCTTCCCCACCCAAAAGCACTAATCTACAAAGACCGAGGAGAGGTGCACAGAGTCCATAAACACCTGGGACTAGCTGCTAAAAAGGTAGCCCATGAATATGAAAATCCAGAGCAGAGAGTGCCGGGCAGCTTCTGGCAGGCAATGTCACCAAGAGCGATGCCCTTCCAGTACAGAGCATATATATATATATTTTTTTTTTTTTTTCAGTCCATCACAATTTGTGCTTGTGCTCGGAGAATTCATCAGCCGGCTATAAAGGCATAACAATAGCCGGTCAAGGACAGAGCATACAATGCCTTTTCACAAGGGGCAAAGGCAATCAAGAGATTTCACACATATTTGTGCTGCCTGAGAAACATCCTTAATGTGTGGGGACACAGACAAGGGTAAGAGCAAGAAAGATAAATTATCTTGCTCCTAGCTACAGTCAGCCTGTGGATAGAAGCAGATTGACACAGTTGAGTACAAGCACCACGAGCCAGAGACTGTAAATACCTGTTAGAGTGCAAGCTGGGCTGAGCAAGGAAAAATGCCTCTCTCCTTCTTCCTAACCCTTCTGCTCATCTTTATCTGTCTCTCCCGGTAATTTTATCATCTTTCTCAGAGAGCAGAGAGGGGATGGAAAGGGTAAGTGGCATTTCTAACCCCGACCCTGGATATTAAGGGTGAGATATTTAAATCTGTAAAATAGATTTAAGAGACATCAACTCCCAGAGACGAGCTCTTAGATTAGCAGCTCTAAAAACTCTTCGGGAATTACAGCTAAAGCCACTCATACAAAGCCTCCCAGTAATCCCATTTTTGCACATTTGCAAAAATGGATTGAGGAGGTTGAGAAATATTCAGTCCTTCTGAAACCTGGTAGCTTAAGTGGCTACTGCCGCAGACTTTGGCTAATTACACTACCGGGTGCAGAACCTGCAGCAAGATTTAGACCTGAGAAGAAATACATAAGAAAATGTAGAAAATTTCTCTGAAATACTCCTACCTGTCCTCTTCCTAAGTCCTTCTGTATTCTGCATATGTTGTAAAATTGCTTCTGCTTTGTGATGGCAGAGACTTTTGTAGGGAATACTGCATACTGCGACAGCATCTCCTTTGCTGGATTCAGGTCTGGCACTTCACCCATCATTCCTGAGAAGATTAAGATACCAGGAACTGGCCAAGTACAGACAAGAAGACAAGGACCAACCTTTGGGTTTCATTGTATCCTTAGCGCGCCAGTGTAGCATGAGCCTCTATTTAGGATCTGACCTAGGACGTAGCCCACCATACTGCTTTCAGGGATGTCACCCCTTTATAGACCGCAGTTATCTTTAGCATTGCCTTGTGGGAACCCAGAACTAACAAAAGGTCCCTACCAAACCAATAGTGTCCCTGTGACTTGGCATACTGAAGGATCCGGCTCCCTTCATCATTTAAACAACAGAGCAGGACACCATTTTACTCTCTTCCAAATTCTGTGTCCAGGTTTCCCTTCATGAAAACTAGTTTGGTGAAGGAAAGCTGTTGAGTGTCTAAACCTTGTGTCCTGCCATTTGCAGGACACAACTACGACATGGAAACCTGGAAGCATTTCCACTAATTTATGTGTAACGAGAGGTAGCACAGCTATAGCTATACCTGACCTAATTAGGGACTGCGCCTGGGAACATCCCAGAGAATCATTCAGGAGAGTACCTCAGCTCTACAAGCAGATGTGGTTCAGAGCTTACTATAAATGCGTGTAATGGACAGGAAAAGTGGGAGTGCTGTAAGAGCTGCCAGTCTCTTTGTCTTCTTACATTCCTGTGCTAGAAAAGATACGGGAGAGCTCTTTGTACTGGGAAGCTGATATCCTGATATCCTGACCGTGGCCAAGAACAGTACAGTGATCATCTGGACACATGACCATATGGCAGGTCGGATGTGCCAGGTGAAGGTCCCAGGAGAGGACTTTCCACCTTCAGAATATTACTACTAATCACTCTCGTCCAGATTGCGACAAGCAAAATGCACAGGACCCCATCAGACTCAGAGCAGTCTATAAAAGAACTAACATATTCTGCACACAGCAAATTTAGTCCCATATTGAAATGTAAATAAAACCATAATACATTGGAATAATATTATCAACCTATTTTGAAATACAGCAGTAATACTGTTTGATGCTCTACAATTGAATATTCCTGTTTTGTTTCACTTCAGCTTTTGCATTTTGTTTTTTCACTTTGATTTGGAACTTATTTCAAGTACAAAGAATTTACCACAAAACAGGGGGGAAAAAAATGGTGCTCATCATTCAAAAGCAAACACTTTGCATTTAACATGGAAACACGGCTCCTTAGAACAGCATGAATCCCTGATCAAAAGAGAAACGTCATTGTTTTTCAAAGTCAAATATTAGTGATTTCTGTAAGGATCACTGTAAACACCATCTACATGAGTGCTCGAGGAGCCCATTGAACTCAGGATCTATTCACAAAAGCAGCTATGCTAATAACCACAAATTAGACTAGAGTTTACTGAATGTTAAGACTGCTGAATATTAAACAAGAAACTTGTAAATTCCAACACAGCTGATCATCCTCCAGATGAGCCAGTGAATAAAAACATCCCTGAAGTGTTCAGATTCATGTACTGTTGAATCACATTTTTCATCTCTGATTGAAAAGCAGAATGACTTTATGTTATCTTAGTTTTATCTCCATGGAGAGCTAAAGACAGCTACTGCCATCCTGTATGCCAGGTTTTGTCACACTCGGGACATCTTGCATTGGGAGCCAAAGCGTATTGCAATTTTGTCTTCTCAAAAGCCAGCTACCAGCTCTGAAAAATTCTTACCAAAAAGAGGAAATAAGAAAATCATTCCTTAAGTTGCAAGTCAGACGGAAAGACACGGTTCTTTGCTGTTTCATTGCCAGAGAGAAGAAAAACAAAAATAATGATCAAATGCAACGGTTCATGATTAAAAACACAATTAAACCAAAACATCGTAAGTAACGTCTGCTTGCTGCAATTAAAATTTAAGGCATAGAACTGACTGTCTTCAAGGCATTGTCTGCTAGAATCCATATGCTGGCTTAGATACCATGTGGAAAACCGCTTAAGAAGTGCTGATAGACGTATACGGCTGCAACATTGGTGGGCTAACAGTAAAAAAGCAATTAAAACATTTTACTTATGACATCAGGTAAGTTGATGAATATACACACGCACACATATATATAGTTTTCATTAGTACAATGAAGTGTGACTTGGAGTCAAGGCCCATAAACGAGACAGAAGAGAAATTGTGTGATATCTGAAAACTGGTGGCCCCACTCTTCCTCTTCTTTTGTTGTTTGTAAGGAGAAGAGCCCCAACCATCACTTTAAGGCTCTGAGTGAACAAATGCATCAACTTTGGTGCGACTCCCCAATAACCGGGGTCTGCCCTCAGAGACAGAGCTCAGCACAGCTGGAGAAGAGCCCTAAGGTGGCTTTTGTTCGTGTGGTGCCCCAAAATACCTGTGTATGACCGAGCTAGCAGCCTAGCACAGAGCAGGCTTGGTGGTACTGAATGAAAAGGATTGGACCTGCAAGATCTTCATTTTTATGCAGGAGGAAGTGTGTCAAAAAGCAATGCCTTTGCTATTAAGAATTAATTGTCTTAGGCGGTATACGATATTAAAATGTAAATTTAAAGCTCAATCTTTTAAGGTGCTGAACCGTATGGCTTTAATCCACAGAGGCGTTAATGCATGTACTTAAACTTTGTACGTGTGTAGTCTTATTGATGTAAGCACTTTGCTAAAAGGGGCCAGATTACAAAGCCTCTTTGAGGATCTAGCCCTCCACGGTGAAAAGTAGTTTAGACCAAAGACGCCAGAGTGGGCTAGAGCCCACATGTGTTATTTGCATTTTGGATGAAAGCATTTTAATAATTTAATCACTTTTGAAAACCATTGTACAGAGACGATCCCTAGTCATTTTGAGGAACTAAGTCCTCTTAAATTCTAATTCTTACCCTTCTGCTTATTCACAAAATAGCTTTAGGAAATATCTTGCCATGTCTCAGCTTTTCCATCTCTACAATACTTACCTCAAAGGGCTATTGTGCATGTCATTAAATAATGCTGGTAAAGCACTCTGAAGATCTGCACTGGTATATATATTCTAAGAGAAATCACTATTGTAGTCTTAGTACCATATAAAGGTTGATACAAATCCAGGAACTATACCATTGGTTACAATTCTTTAAGCACAATCTCCAACGTAAAGACATTAAGTGTAGGAAATAGTTGACTACTTTAGAACATAGTTCTGTAAAACCTTTATTCTTATAGCTATATTATATGCAAATGTCAGAATATATCCAAACCCCCATTTTTATGTTAAGCTTGACTGATTTATTGATGGTTGTGCTTAATTTTTAAAACATTTTCTCCTTTAGAAATTAGTCTTCTGTCACCCTTTCTAATGTACACAGTCTGGAGTCACAGCGTTCATCTTAAGCAGCTTAGCATTAATGTTTAATTCTGCAGTCTTTACCCTGGCTGTGCAGAACAGTTTGATAGTTTCTGTGCTTTTGCACTCAGCAGCTAACACATACTCCTGTGTTCTCAACTGTACTGATAGTAAGTTGCCATTCTCTCTCACTCTATTTCCCCAGGTTTTTTCTCCTGTAATTTATAAGAGGTTTAATGCCCATATAATTTTTCAATAACAGGAAATTCTGAAAGCCAGCAATGGAAATGCTGAAGTACACAGGCTCTCTAGCCCCTCTTTGGATGCTGGAGTTCATGAGATGCTTTTAAATCAGATTGTCCAAGCACTTGTGGACACGGTCTGCTAATTTGCTTCTGTGGGTTGTCCCTTTGCCACCGAGGGCTTTAGACACATCAGTCCTCAGTGTTATGAGTAGCTCCTTTCCCACAAAGCAGACCTTCACACAAGTATTATTCTTGTTTTAACAAACAAAACCATTAGCTTAACCCTCTCTCAGACTTCACATAGGTCATAATAAAGCACGGGGTGCCTTACACACTGTTGCGTGCTACCCAATGGAATTTAAGTTAGCTTAAATTCACTGTTTTTCTTCATTTTTCATACCCTTTGTCTACATTTATATGTTATACGGATACATTTCTTATACACCCCAGGTTTTGCTAGAGCCCACACAAAAGCAAACCCCTTTTTAATCTAGAAGGGTTTCAAGCCTGCTACTCTGAAGCATATGGAGACTGGGTAGGTCCTGATTCAACAAAGTATATGCTTAACATTAGCCCGTGCTTATCTTCTATTAAACCTAATAGGACTAGGCACTTGTTTAATGTTAATTATACACTTATGTGTTCTATGGATTGGGGCCTGGATTACTTATTTGATTACAATTAGGGCTGTGATTGCATGTTCAGTGAGCTGAGACTATTCGGCAATGAGCCCGAGCGCTCGCCTACTCCCCACCAACCCTCCTTCCGAGGAGCAGAAGTTGCTACGTCTGCAGTGCTGAGGGGTTTCTATCAGCCTTGTGGTAATGGCGGATTCTGTTCTTTTTACACATTCAACCACAAAAAAAACCCAAAAAAAACAAAAAAAACAAAACCCAAAACCTGTTACTCCTTTTCTCAGTGCCTTGTGACCACATACAGAGACAAAGCTTTCTCAGTGAGAGAATTAGCAAACTACCCCCAGAACACAAACCTTTTACATCTTCAGTACATGAATAATACACATACATCACTTCTATCCAGAGAAGCTGTAAACAAGATGAACTCTTCTAACCTCACTCAAAACTAAAACCAAGAGAATAAATGCTCTAAAGGGAAAAAGAAGAGGTAGAGCAACCTTTAGCAGAGCAACAAGGAGATCTCACCGTTTCCACTGTAAAAGGAGAAACTTCAGGGGAGAAACTCGTGCCCTGTGAAACACTAACAGGCTTAGAGCTTGGTGTGACTGCAGCAATTTAACAGTTGACCTTGTGGAGTTAAAAACGACTGTCAGCTGGAAACAGTATTAATTATAGCGGTACAAGAAGGATGCATTTAAAGATCATTTCATAGAGGGCAATGATTGTAAAGTTTTTTAAATACTTCATTTATTTATGCAAAGTGTCTTTGCTAGGCAAACACATTAAGAAAAGCTCTTATCCTCATCAGAATGGTCTTGTGGTTAAGGTAACAGATTGGGAGTCTTTTCTGAGGTCTATGTCCTTTTCGTGTCTTATCTTTGAGAGACAGATTGTGAACCAGTTATTCTCAGTGATGGGTAGTACTCGCACTAGTTGTCCCATACGAAATAATGATACAGCTCGTGCAGGCAGTCATCCATCACTGCAGAAAAGGCATCTCAATGTTACCTTTAGATTCATGAGATGTTCGGGGAAGTTACTATCTCCTCCTGCATTTAGCACAAAGGTCTTCCTGCAGCTGGTCTGTCAAAGTACCTGCAATATAGGTAAAGGCAGCCTCAACTGTAGCCAAGCAATATCTTTTGAGAATATTTAAGTAAAGGTTATTACAGGCAAAATATTAAATTCTCAATATTTTCCACTGTAAAATCATTATAGTCCTCATTCCAGCATCTCATTGAGGCCTCAAGAACAAATTTGAGGGTGAAGCCATAAAAGAGAAGGAATAGTTAAATCCTGATTCATATATAAAAGCCTGGTTTGTTTTTTTCATAAATGGCAATCATTCAAACTATCAATCATCTGGAGAGGAAGAATCAGCAGGCAATCTAATTCAAGGAATTAGATTGTAATGCCTGATGTAGGTCTACCAGTTAATTTAAATAATGAGTCACCTGGTAGGCAATCAAATCTAGGTCAGGACATTTAGCAGGCTCAAAATAATGAGTCTAACAGCAACAGAGCTAACAAAACAATCCAGATAATAATGACAGCACAGAATGACAGTCCTAACATAATCAGACAGCGTGCACAAACTGTAAATAGACAGAGTAAAGAGAATGAACTTGCGTAGGGAGGCAAAACATATTCTCCAATGAAACTATTATAGAAGAATTATGTTTGGTTAAAAGGAAGCATAGTGACAATCACAGTGAGGACATACAATATTTATGTACTCTTAATGCATCTATGATAGCTATGAAAGCATTGTTTTCCAGCTTTTTTTGGTTTGTTTTGTAGGTAAAGTGAATACGGTAAAATTTGATCTTTGTTGGTTTTAGGAAGTGAGACAGAAAGGCAAAACTTTTCCTAGCGTCTTTTCCTGACTTTCGCTTACATTGATTGATGATCTTGGTTTTAGAAATTGTTTCTTGGTTCAAGAAAATAAGACTGGGGTGGGGGGCGAAAGAAAGTAAATGTTCCAATGCAGCTCCCCCTGCAGCCTCTTTGCCTGGCTGTGCAAATGGACAGATATATTAGAAACAGAACTGTTACGGACAAGCAGCAGAGACAGGGAATTTCAAGCCTGTATCCTCTGCAAACCCCTCACTATATTCTTGTCCTGGAGCCTCCCACCCCGTTCTCTCTGAGCAACCAAGGGGCTGGAACCAAATACAGACACTTCTGCTCCTTAAGAGTATAAGCAGGCAATTCGTTTAAGTAGAAAACACTAGATGTCAGCAGTCCTCCTCGCTCTCCGAACTGTGCTCCCCACTCAAGAACTCGGCACTCGATTTAAGCTAATCTGGTTGTTCCATTTTATAGTTGTTTTTTGGGTTTTTGTTTGTTTTTTTTTTTAATCTCCACATTGTCCTACCTGTGTCTGGCTGCTGAAAGGCCTTTTCTTCTTCTGTTTGGTTTCAGTCTTGCTTATTTGCACAAGCAGGGAGCAAGTTCTTTGGTTGGTGTGTTGGGATGGTGGGGACTGAAAATGCCCTTACATACAGTCCGCAGGGTAAAGCATGTCACCTATACTGAGGGGAGGCCACCTGTACCTTCCTGCCACCCTTCCTTGACCAGTGCTTTGGTCCAGCACTTTTAAAAGATTATATTTTTTTTTGGTACTTACAACAGCTTTGGCTTACCAACAGCATTACTAAGTTATTCGGATAAAATATGGAATGGCAACAGATCTACCTATTGAGATTCATTTTATAATCCATTACCCATGTGATGCTCCAGGCAACTGGAGCTCTGTTGGCTTGTTACTAATGCTGCTCTGTTGAGTTTATTCAGCTTAAACTAATAGGGAACCATATAGGAGATGACTACCAAATAAATATTCTTTAATTTTGGCATCTCATTATGCCTTCAACTTTGGCATCTCATTATGTCTTAGAATGAATGATGGCACTTCTTTTCATAACTCCAGGTAGCTATCTAACATTGAAAGCCCATTTTTTCCCTCTGTGAGCTGTGTTTTTTTTTAGTTTATAATTACAATTTCAGTTTTAAAAGCATTGTTGAGGTACATCCACAGATGTAAGAAAGGATGGGGCTTTGTAGCTGAGCTTCGTGTTTCCAAACGTGTCACCGACTTCTTTGCTCCTTCAAGAGAATCTGTGGGAGCTCTGGTGATGCCTTACATCATGCTTTTTTTTCTTTGAAAAGTCAAAAGGGAATGAGCAGACTTTATTCTTACTTACATCAGTGTGAATTATATTTGCCTAAGGGCTGGATCTACTGTGGTGATAAAGCAATATCTGGTATTTCATCAGGTTTCAGTAATGCAAAATGGGTGACACAGAGCCTAAACGGGATTTTATAGATGTAAAAATTTCATCTTCTAAGACAATCTTAAATGTTGATTTAAGAGTTAGCCAGAATATTTCAGTTTTGTTTACCTTTTCACTTCATTGTCATACACAAAAAAGCCCCAGTGAAATCTATTTCTAAAGCTTTCAAAAGAGCAACAGTTCTGCATTCCTGCAGGATCGTGTCTGGATATTATTATCCATGACCAAGGGGACCTGACGCCGTGCTCAGGGCAATGGATGCTGCATGAAGAGATCCCAGCTATTCCTCCAGTTCTGTTAGTGATCTTCTGCCTCTCCTTGTTGGAATAATTGTGTCTTTTTGTGCTTATTCTTCAGTCACCCTCTGCTCATATTGCAGATTTCTTTTGGGTCTTCTGATCTCTACTGCAATGTCAGTGGTAACAGGAACAAGAGGTTGCAAAGAAATATTACTCCATCTTCCCTACTCTGCTCTAAAATAGGCTGTTCGCAGTATTACAAACTCAGATGTCTTTGTTGTTGTTGTTATTCTATTCTATGTTAATAAGTTTTATGTGTTTTCAAAGTTAACAAGAACTTCCTAATATATCAGAGTAGAATTCATTATGCAAAGTGGGTTGTAGAGTGTTTTGAGGCCCACTTAAATGAAGGGGGTCTTGTAAATGAGAAATGATAACCAAAGAGCAGGATGAACATTTTAGAATGCACAAGAAAGCACCAGCCTGCACGGGCAAGATGGAAATCACAACCTTATATATACCTAGTCCCCCTATGTAATGTGTATGAGTCTTGTTTCACAAAGTGGAACTCATGACAAGTAGAATGTATTTCGCAACTTGGGAGCAGTACATCAAAGCTGTGAGTAGTAAAAACATTTGGCTAGCTGGCCTGCTAAAATGACAACCCTTGAAATGGTAATTTTCCTCCTTTCACCTATATTTTACAGTTTGTAGATACCCGAAAGAGTAATGCCATGTGTAATTCTCTTCCTAGCCAAGCTTACCTAAAATGCTCATTCAAAAGTAATAAGAGCAATATTTTTTCTAATCAGGTCCCCTTGGAATGAAATCATGGGAAAAATGTTCCTGCCAGTTCATGCTGATTACCTGTGTGTCTCATTATTCTAAACCCTATCTGACAGCCGCACAGTCATAACTGCCTTTCAACAAGAACTACCACTGAGTCTTTTAAAAATAATTTTATTTCAATTTCCAGCTAGTTCTAGCTTAAACAGCACATATAATTGCCTAATAAGCAGTTCGTAAGAAGAACATAATTTCAAAGTAAAATGTTGGACCTATCCAGTCTTTGACAGTAACAGAAATTAAAGATGCCTTTTAAGTTCTCCAGTGCAAGTTATCCTGCTGCAGAGGAATCAGCAACCTGGAAACTCGTTAGAATACTGATTAAACTTTCAAAGTATGCACGGAATTTATATTTTTAAAAATTATGGTTAATATTAAGCAACTACTGAACTTAAAATGTAAGATCTATTAACTGTTTCAGAAGTTTCCCAACAGGTTTTGTAACGTGGACAAGGAAAACTTTCCACGCCACCGGAAATTGCTGTTATTTTTGTTACCACAAACAATATCTGTACAAGAGTACAATGTACCATGTGTAGGGTCTAATTTTGTCTGATCTCCTGTGTAACAAAGGCCACAGCGTTTAATCCATGCTTTTTTTTTGTTTAGCTCAATCAAATGTTTCTGATGAACTCCCAGTTTCTAAAAGCCGCCTTACCTTGAGGAGTCCCAGGAGATGATGGACTGGACGAAGTCGTGTTAAGTCCTTGAGGTTCTTTGAGAAATTTCCTAAGGACTTATTGCAGGTTGACTTCATTCACCACCGCCAGAACATCTCACATCTGTTGCTTTCTCCACATGTGTGCCTGAGTCTGTGCGTATGTAAAGGATCCCCCTGGTCACCCACAAGCCCATGTCTGGCCGAGGAAAGCCAGGCTGCAAGGGAAAACAAGCAGGGAGGAGGACAGGAGGCCCAGAGTCCTTCAACGTGGAGCTGGGACACAGCTGTAAAATATTTTGGAATTAATCACAACCAAACAAGGCATGGTCACAGATCTAAAATCCCAATTCACCAGGTTACAGGTGGCAGAATAAATCCCACATTCACCTCCTGGACTTATGTCATGTCTTGATTCCTCAAATAATTAAACGTTAAAGTCCAAAGCCTGAAACAGAGGTAATGGCTAAGGAAGCTACCCCTTACTTTTCCTTTTTGAATGGCAGACGTGGTAAGCAGACTAGATAATGTGTCTCCTGGCAGTGTGAATCACTCTAGGATGAATAAAAATTTTTAGCAAGTACCAAGAGAATCAAAAGTGTGTAGCTGATCAGGTAAACTACCAACCTGGGCATTTATTTAACATCCAGGAGTGCTTTCTGTATCTGAAAGACAGCAAAGCCAGTTGCTACAGGAGATATGCTATAGGAAGAAAAGAATTAAACACAAATGATTTTCACAAGGTCAATGCACTAGAATATCTCCATTTGTTATTTTAAATTACTTTTTCTTTTTTTAACAATACCATTATGCATTGGATGACCATGATGTAAAAAATTCTAAGATTTCTATATTCTGCTTTTATCTGAATCAACTCGGAGACTCTTGGCCTTATTTTAAAAGAAAATAATGTGTGATTACTTTTAGTAAAAAAAAAAAAAAAATCAAGAGACTGTAGCCATATAGAACAAATATCATACAAGTGTTAAATAAAATTGCATGATCAAAAAATAGAAGACATTTGTTAATAAAGAAAATACTTCTGAAGAAGAAATTTTCTTCTCCCATCAGTTCAAGACAGAATTGCCTGTGTTTTTACTGCTAGAGAATGAGAAAATAATTTTGTCTCTGAGCATGAAGATTTAAAAAAAAAAATCCCTAATAAATTAAATTGTAAATTATAAAGTCATAAATCAAATGTAAGAAAAATTTCAGAAGTGATCAAATAATAATCCATTTTCTGCTCTAGGTCTGTCTGTAGCTATGCCTGTGAAACACCCCTTTAACATGCTTTTTCCCATGATTTTGGGCAAGTATGGTATATTCAGTTCCTCAACAAAACTCTTATAAGTTAAAGCATTAATCATTGGTTAATTGTAATTACTTAGCCTGTGGAAAATTTGGGAATGGAATTAGACTGTGACTACAAGTCAAATAAAGTTTGCTTTTACTATTGATTTAAACATTTTTGAGACAGATGTTCAATACGGTTTGTTTAGCATTTTTTTTCTTTTTTTTTTAGGTAATGCTTGGTCAATGTGCTGAATAATAATTGAACTCAGTTTTTTCACAAATTTTTCTATCACATAGAAGTTACCTTGTAATCATCAATGTTCTTAATAATAGAGGACAACACATATATTGCTTTTCCAATATACCTGCACAAAATTACAAACCAAGATACTTTTGAGCTTCTATGTATTTTGTTGTTCAATTGCATGTACCTGACAATGTCAAAATGATTTAAAGCCTACAGTATACATTTTGACGCTTTCTTTAAACACTTTTAAACTTTTTCAGTGTCACATTCCAATGTTTTTTTCTTCATCTCACAAAATTTTAATTCTGCTCCGAAGACCAGAACAAGCTTTCAGTGTTGCAAAGCATCAACTGAGGATTGGGATCTGTCTACATCTGACACTGGATTTTCTTCAGTCCTTCAGGGCAAGACTCTGAAAATTAAGATCAAAGATCTTGTTTCTTCCATCATTTCAGTTAGTGTCTTTTTTTTTTTTTTTCCCTTCTTATTTTCTCATCACCTTTAGTGTTGTTGAAGACTTCAGATATGGGGAAAAAAATAGTCAATTTGTCCATGAATTTGTTGGAGACTGGGTGAGGTTAGTTTCAGAGCTAGTCAAACCCCTTCCCCTCTATCCTTCCATCTATGCCACAGAGCCCTTCTACAGCTTGGGGCCCCCAAATCTTCCTCTGCGTATGGTAGATCATCTGTAAATCAAGAAGTTCGTGAACATCTGGAGAAACGGATTTGTGTCTTGCAAGGTTTTTTAACCGAATGACATCAGTGGTGTGAGTTGACCTCTTTCTGTGCCTGAGTCTGCAAGGGGAGAGACATCAGGCTGCCTTATAGACACGAATCAGTGCAAGTCACCAGGGAATGCAAATGGAAAGAAATTTTAACTGAAGAGTGGAGGTGGCATCTAATAAAATGCTTCACTACATCTTTCTCGCTTACCCCCCTGCCTATTTCACAAAACCTTTGGGAAGTGCTTATTACCCTTGAGGCTCAACACCTCTGTTGCAACTGGATAAAATTAGCCCAGTGGTCCAAAAGTCCATCCACTTGGAAAAACAAAGAAGCAAATAAGAACTTCAGAATAACTGCTCCTGCAAATAATATCTCCCCACTCTGAGAGCCTGAGATTGGCGATGCAGATGTATATTTACTAAATGTATCACAATTCAAGCTGGCAAAAACAATGCACACCTTCCAGAGGAAATGTTAATTCCAAAAATATTAATTGACTTCTAAATTTAAGAGAAAACTGAAATGTACTATTTTTAAACAGTGGGAAGTTTGAGATATAGATCTCAAATTTTCTCTTTTGTTCTTTCTTTTTTCTCTTTTTTGATTTTTTAAAATAGATGTATAAAAGTGGAGGGTAAGAATAAAACTGGGGAAAAGAGACATTGAAAAAGGAGAACTAAACCACTGATAAAACATCTTCAAACCTAATGGCAAAATTTTGCCAAAAAATTATATTTTTTTGCAAAACTTTAAAATGGCAGCAAAGAAAATCTTCCTTGTGATATCATAATGTAATGATATAACAATATTTATTTTTACAGCAAATAAATAGGTCACTGGTATTTAAAGTTACTACAGAAATTTTTCATGGGCTTCTGAACCAACCACACATTACTACTTCTAGTGGTAGATTATTTCACTTTCCTAAATTCCATTTTTCTAAACTTAAGTCTGAATAATAACAACTTTATTTTCTCTTTTCCATTCAGATTTCAAATATAAAGTTAATGATAATTTATTATGACTTATTACTTATACATGCAGTTTAAATCTCTTGCAATATACTTTAAAAGAATATCTGAAAATATTCTGTTGGGGGGAAATGGGAGGAAAAAATATGTTTATTTAGAATAGTTGGAGTTATTTTATTTTAAATTCAATACTGAATTTATGCTGCTGCTTCAGTTCCCAGCATGACTGACCATAACATGACTCATCTAAGATAGCTATGTCTATTATTCTGCAGCAAAAAGGTAGGAGGTATTATTTTTCTCAAACACTTTTAGCTAACTTTTTCTTCAGTGAAAGCTAAGGTAATAATTTATTGCTTTGCAGAAAATTACAAGACTTCCACGGCAACTCGTCTATGTTGGCTGGGTTGCATATGAAAGCAAATGTATAGCTCATCTTTTCCCCACTCTTTTTAACCTGTTTTATTCTCAGGTTTAAGATTTGGATACTTTTTAAACAAAATGAAAAGATTTTGACACCTTAAGATTTTAAAGCCCTTGAGCTCTAAGTCCCTACAGCAAGAGCAGGCAAACAAACCAGACTGACTTTCTGGCTTCACCCTTGACTCCAGCTTCTCCAGAAATCCCTGCTGGCAATCAAGCTCAAGCCATATTTGTATTCTTTACAATAAAGAACCAGCATTTACAGCAACACCACAAGACCGCATGCGTTTCCTTCCCTTTCACCTTTCTTTTTTAACTGAGGCAATACAATAAAACCCATTAACAAGGATGCAAAGTCCTTCTCATACTCACAGAATTCCCTGTATTACCCCAATCCTCAAGAAAGGCCTTGGATGCAAGTTGTGGGCCAAATTTCATCAAGCCACGCAGGTTTTTATATGAGAAGGACCAGTCTTGTAATGAATAATACATCAATAAATAAAAATGTACTGCCTTTCTCGGAACTCTTTCCTACAAAGAAGCGTAATAATCATGAGTCTGTTCTCACCCACAGAGATTTTTACGTACAAAACAAAGACAAAGGTTCAAAGTAAAAACTTGTAGAGAGGATGAATACAGAGCCGCAGAAGTCAAGAGTTACAGTATAACTATAAATGACAATATCAGCAAAACATTGCATTGGTCTCTCTGCATTTGGTCATGATATAATTAATCCAGTCCAAATCCTTTTGTAAAAGAAATAACTAGTAAGATAATTTTAATGAGTTTTAAATTGCATGTTATACTTCACATTCTCTCTAAATTTAAATATTGGCTATAATTCCTCCACCGAAATATTTTCTTCTATTATAATTTCAATAACTACACTGTATGTAAGCCAAGATACGCCTTAGTGGAGGAAAAGAAACTTTGGATAATCTATCATTAACCTTAGGCCATATCCTAATCTTCATTTCTAAAGGTTTCCCATTCTGTACAGTTTATTCATTACACATTGCCCGCTTACAACAAGCAAATTCAGCAAACATTATTTATCAGAGTTCCTTTGTAGGCTAATGGCTGCCAGGGTTTCCTGTTGTGTTGTGGAGGACAAATCAAGGAGGCAGATTCAACCAAAAACAAACTGTCAATGCCCAGGTTTGCACTCTATTTCTTTAAACATAGTGGAAATGTCTTTAAAAGCTGCAAGGACACATAGTAAAATGTCCCAAGAGAAGACTAATTCATACTCTGACCTTTTATACCAGTTTGGTTATAGCACGTATTCAATTACCCAATTAAAAGGAAAAAAAAAAGAGATACAGATGAAGAAAACAAGTATAATCCATAGCAATATCATCTTGATGCCACTTATTCTTGAACTGAGTTATGCCTTACTTATAGGCTACAATGAGGCCCTCAAAAACTAATACTCCAAAGACAATAATATTTTTTGAGAAAATATTCTAAACTGAATTAAACCTTTTTGATCAGAAGCTCTTTTTATGAAACTCTCCATTTTTTTTCTGTTATGTAATACCTGAATTTTCTGCCCACTCCTTACTTTCCTGCCTTGATAAACTTGGAAATAAAAAATAAGTCGTCATTTGAAAGAAAGAGGAAATTCTTTACATCAAAGGGCAGACAGTGCATTTCTATCTCAGTAAATGAGGTCATTTTGTTATTACTCCACTCTGCTCTTTTCTTTCTTTCCCTGGATACTGAAGTCTGGAACTAAATTATCTGCACTTCCTATTCTGAGGAACTGAAAAGGCAAATTTTGTGTACATCATCATGTTTTTAATAACCACAAGGGTTTAAATTTTGTAGTTTGAAGATAAATGTAGCACTTTCTTTTAGTTAAAAGAATGTATTGTTCTTTTTCTAGAACTTCAGTGTGCTCTATAATTGCATTGTAC
Source organism: Rhinoptilus africanus (assembly GCA_013400135.1). Taxonomy (NCBI): domain Eukaryota; kingdom Metazoa; phylum Chordata; class Aves; order Charadriiformes; family Glareolidae; genus Rhinoptilus; species Rhinoptilus africanus. Next base: position 452,343 of record VXBO01013336.1, on the reverse strand, counting down.
ATTCCATTGCTTAGGTGTGTGAGACTTCTAAAGCCACATGAATCATAATAAAATTTAACGAGTTTTTCATATGATACCCAAGGGAATATTGTCATAAACTTTGGCTACATACTAAGAATAATATTTTCAAAAATATCTACTTATTTTGGTTCATTTGGTCATCGTATGATTAATACAGATGCTGGATCTGTGAAGGACCTCCACTGGTCTTACTTAAAATGGTAGTTGTTCATCAATTTTCAGAATCCAAACTCCTATAACAAGCTTTGTTCTTGGCGTCGCTGACTTCAACCTGAGTTCTGCTGATGAGTCAATGGTACCACGTTGAAATTGGTAAATTCAGGTGACATAGGGAAAGTTTAAGTTTCATCAATACCACATTTCAGGGATTTTTCAAGGAGTTCTTATCGAACAAGATTTTGTTGCAAAAGAAAGACAAAATCATCTCCATCGCATCTAAGACTGATGCTAATCCACATTCAATGAGATCTCTAACTTGAATAAGAATTACTCATGCCACTGAAAAAAGTTTGAAGGAGTGGCAAAAATATTTGCTACAATTGTACAATTATTCATAACTGAGAAATCTTTAATCGCTTTTATTTTAAAAAAATTATTGTATTTTTTCCGAGATTCTATCATTAGTCTTTTTAAAGAATGGCTGAAGAATGAACAGAATTACAATATTCTTCTGTCAGGAAGAGAAAGATTCGATTACACTTCATATTTTATGTGAAGAAAATTGTGGCTATTTTGGCCATAAATATAGCCTGTAAGAAAAAGAAATACTGAATTTGGATTGCCAGTGCAATGCTATTATGCCAGAGTAATATAATATCCACACGGTTATAATAAATGCTTTCAAAAAAGTACAGATATGTAACATGATGCAGTACACTTTGCAGATGAAATGTTCTCTCTTAATATATATCCTGCATAACAATTTCAGTATAATAAACGGTGGGTGGATTTCTTATTATTGATTTTACCGTCTCAGACAGTTGGAGGTCAGCATACATTTACACAGGACAAACTACAAATCCCAGTAGTCATAAGTACATGGCTTCAGCTTTTTTTTTTCATATAGTTAGTACAACTGTAAACACAGAGAATAATAATCCTTAGTGCTTAGCAATTTCTTTTATTATCCTTTATATTACATACAATCTTTTGGTGTGAAAGCCCTTAAGAGAAATGAAATCAATAGGAGAGTATGAAACTGTAATAGGAGTCTACAGAAATCACTCTAAGAGCCATCAAATACAATAGAAAATAATATTATCTCCATAGGCCTTTACTTTCTAGGGAAAAACATCTAATAATTATATAAAAAAAGTAAAAAGCTTGTTTGCTTTTTCCTAGTAGGTTGTCTTCTATTCTACAAGGGCTGATGGAGAAAAGGTGTCACTGTGGCTCTGAACATATCCCTGAAGTGTAAATGCAGAGAAAAAGCTCAGCTCTCAGAGGAGGAGCTCCTTCCTGAAGGACTCATAGAAGAAGACTCTCCCGGAGCGCCCATCACACTTCAAAAGGGGAAACGATATAAAAACGACAGGAAGGACTGGAGCATTGAGGGGTTTGTTTCTCCAGGTAGTTTGAGGTCACTGGGTGCTAAATTTCCAAAGCAATTTTGAGATACTGTGCTGCATCAAGCACTTTTAGAGAATAAGCAGATGACACAGAGCCACCAGTGCTTCTCTGTTTATGCCTTGGAAAGAAATCCCTAAGCAAAACAGTTCAGTTTTCTGCACAATTTTATTTTTTTTGCAGGTTTTCAATATCAGACTGCCCAATTTTATCACAGTTTGAGAGCTTTAGCTGTGTTAGTTTCCTTCCCATAATCCCAATGAGCTAATGACTCACAAAATATATAACACAATACCAAGAGCACCACAAAGTTATTCTTATTTAACTTCTGTATTTAGTGATATTCTCAAAACCTTTCAAGAATTTTGAGTGATGACAACAGTATGGGCCCTGATCCAAACATACCTACAGTTAGTAAGAACCTAGACTTTGATTTATTTAATCCTGATTTAGCTAGATAATAAAGCTGGTGCTGCATTTTACGTATACAAATAGTTATATTAAATCTGATGAGCTTAAAATTATTTATACAAATCCATTTCCGCATTGGGGTATATGTTAATATATAAAACATGGATATCACTTCTCCAATAAGCTTCCTTTTCACAACTAATAAATTCACAATGGGAAGACTCAGAATAAGTACTTCAAAATTATATTCAAAGGTAAGTAAAAGCTTTAATGATCTGCTGGGTTAGAGACTGGAATATTCTCTGTCAGCTATCATAGTACTGAAGCCTATAAGATCAGGCTCTTCTCCATACGGTTTGACTTCTGGTATCTCCTAGGCTCTTCCCCATACAGTTTACCTTCTGGTATCTCATGGAGGTATTTGGAATGACTATCTGCAGATAACCTGTCATTCCTGCGTAGCCTGCTCAAGCTCCTAGAGTTGGATAGCTAAAATATCTAAGTTAAATGCCTAGAAAATCTGAATTACGTGGTGATGCCATCCTCAGTCAACAACAAAAGATGGTGTCAGACCCTATGTTCTTCCATGTTGGTACAAATTTGTCAAATTCTATGGAGTTAAGTAAGACCCATTTGCACTATATATGTATTTGGTTTTGCATTAATCCTCAAATCATTTGTGTAACTATACCGTAACAGCGGAAGCAATTTTTTTGGCATTGTAACCTTCTTTTTGCTAAATACCTAAACCGATCCAGGCCGAGGGCTGAACTGATTTGTAGCAACGGTAATACCATTAGTGTTCTATTTTCCCTCAATATCCCAGCCACAGAAACACCACTCAGCCCATATATTCATCAGAGTGTTTTAGCGTACCTTTTAAATTTTCATCATTCTCTTTGCTCCATTAATAGAACTTTTTGCATGAAAGAAAGAACAAATTGTCTTCTAACTGGTCTATTACAAGGTACATTAATGAATATAGGGGAACTTTATTAGTATGTTTATGGTGTACCCGTTCACTTCAGATTGTCGTTGGTAATATTACTATAATGGGTTGCTTCACAGGCCTTAAGTGCTGCCAGGTACAGAAAACAACTTATTAGCAAACAACTTTTACACTTGTACTGTTCTTTCTCCTCATAAAATAAGTACTTTCAGAGCACCAGTCATTTGGATGGCAGCTGATATTTGTGCATCTTAACTCTATTTGCCAAGTAAGGGGGTTCAAGTTCCCTGTGACTTTGTCCCCGTAAAGTGATTTAAAAAAAAAAAAAAAAAAACCCACACAAAACACAATTGTGAAATAAATTTTGGAGAGCAAAGTATTAACTTAATGTTTTATCACATTAATTAAACGATGTCCTGTAAAAAAATAATTACTATAAAACACTGCATTAATGTTAATGTAAGACTGAATATTATACATTGGCATATTCACATCAACTTAGATCCTCACTAGGAGCAAGTTTCCATAGACATCTTTGAGAGCTTGGCTTGACTAAACATGGGCAAATTAAACCTTACATTAAGGAGGAAAATGATCTTCCAGCACATGGGTCATACTTTTTTTCATTTTT
>VXBO01013336.1:367797-448730 GCA_013400135.1 Rhinoptilus africanus | reverse complement strand
ATAGTCATTGCCATTGAATACTGGAAACGAAAAGGCAAATTAAAATACCTTGTTGCTTGTTACAGTTGTTAGCCACAGATCAGCAAAGGCTATGGGCTACCATGGGATGGGCTGGATGTAAATGTCATATACAGGATATAAAATGTATCAATTCCAAAGATATTTCTCACACTGTCCTAAAGCATCATCATCGTGGTTTCTTTTGTCAGAAATAGTTTTAACCATTTCCTGTTAAGGACAGTACACTAGCTGTGCTTCAATAGAGTATTACATAGAAGGCAAATGTTACAAACCCACATATTTACTTTGCAAATATAAAGAGAAATTTGTCATTGCTTACATACCTCTCAATGCTATAAATGCCATGTATATCTAAATTATACATATAGGTATACGCTACGTACTGCATAAGGTTACAGTCCTTCCATAAGCAGTCCATAATAAAGGAACTGAAGTCAAAACCTTGATGTAAACTGATACTGAAGAGGGATAGTTAAGGCAGATTTTTATACATATACATAACAATGTATTATTCACATATGTGAAATTTCCATCATCGACTATGGCACAGTATCACTTTTCAGTGCCTTAAGTTACGTTTTTCTCTGCCAAAGCAAGATGATTTTTCCCTTTCATAAATCACCATTTAAAACTCTAAATACTTCTCCTTCCTGTTCATTTCTGGAAGAAATACAGAAAGACTCTTCTGTTGAAAAGTAAGGTAAAATGCTTTTTGCAAGATTATGTCTTGCTCTTTATCTGGTTTAAAACAAAGACTTGCAAGTAGGGGCAGGAAGATTTGGAGTCACCTTGTTTAGTGGGACCTAACAGTGACAGCGATGGGATTGTGATAAATATTTACAAATGTGCACAGTAAGGATATCTTTGACGTGACCTAATTTCACTCCATATTCATAATCTATTCATTCATAATCATTTATCAGCTTGCGGGGTTTTTTTATGAAGTACTGTTTGTCAAAAAGGTTCGAAGAAAACTTAATCTTGCAAAAGGGTTTAAACATCTCAGAAGAAGTACAATGAGGTTGAAGTTAGCATTAATGTTTATATTCATAAAAACCATTGTTGTCTGAGCATTCTTATGCAGCTATTTTTCCAAGTTGATAACATAGGCTGACGTACCATGATGCATTTTTTATTAAGTGTTTGATTATGCAGTTTGATTTCCTGATGGCTTTAGTGTCTAATTTACTGAGGAGGGAGGGGATCAGCTTAAACTTTGTGCAGAAAAATGAGAATGACACATTTTATGCAGACCTGTTATGGTGTGGCATGATTATATGAGGCCAACCTTCAGGAAGCTATAGAAATAATCTCAGTTCATGATAAGCGCCAGCGCGGCAGCGCATATCAGGTTACTAGGAATGTTTAAAAAGGAATGCAAACTTTATGTAAAATCCTCAAAATTTAAGAAGTAGGAAAGAAGATATACTGCCACCAGATTTAACTTGCATTTAGGTGTTGATTTTGCAGCATCTACATTGCAAAGACTAAAATGTCTCTCAGATGGTAATTCTATAATTTTTCCTTCCAGCGTTCAGCACTGTTCTACTGACATCTTCCAACAGAGACAGAGGACTATTAACTAGCCCAATTTTACAAAAGGTGAAAATGACCCTAGCTAACCCTGCTCCGATGTTGTTTAAAATTAAGAAAAAAAAAAGAATTAAAAAATAAGGATTCCTCATCTTCTCAAGGTTTATGAAGTGATGGTCTAGTTTGAGGGCTGTGCCTAATATTTTGCGCTCTGTTGCAATATACAGCAAGGTAGGTTGAATATTATTTACATTTTTATTAATATCTCATTAAAATTTATACTCAAAAAATATTAGGATGGAGTGCACAGTTGTCATTGAAGGATTCCTCCAGAAGTTAAGAGAAAGGTTGTATGCAAGGAAACAGTAGTAACAAACCTTAGGGGTTTTTGACTAAATCTTGCCTACTGTTTCAGAATGAGGATATTCACTATCAGGAATGCAGAGATATCCTCCCCTCAATTTCTTTTTTATTGTTTAAAGATTGGGTAAATTCCAGCTTATCCAATTTTGTGTTTGAGGCTGGTAGCACATATACTGGAGGAGATGCAGCTAACTCCAATGTTATTTCTCCTTTACTTTTTTTTTTTATTTTTTATATCATGTATACTTGTTTTGATAGGTATACTTTTGTTGTTGTTAGAGATGCTTAGAATACCACAGTGAAATGTATGTTTCAAGGGGTATATGCGTAAGAAAAAATTACATGATACAAAAGAAAACATACATATATATGTCTTACAGTAGAAAGGCTTTATGGGGTTTGGAGTTAGAGAAGCTTATGTGGAAAGTAGCCAGAACTAGACGTAAATTATATCAGCATAGATTTCTCTCTGTATTTAGTTCAATGTTTTATAATACTGATACAAATACTCACACAGTTTATTTTAAAACACAAAGCACAGCAAACACAAATAGCAAGGCAGAAAGACTCAACCAATTTTTTTTCAGTTATTAAGCCTCTGACATTCATAAATCACCAGGAAGGCTGACCAGATATTCTGAAGCCCATCTAATTTATCATTGCACTGATAGGTTACACTTTCTAAGCTTGCTTCTTCATTCCGATCATTATACTAATTTGAAATGGCAAGATAAATGCTTATATTGATTTCATTAAGACAGTATTTTTTGCCATTAGAAGCACTGTTTAATTCCGTCCCCCCACCTCAGGTTTAGGCACCAGCTCAGGAAAGCATCTGTGCATAGAGTTAAACATGTGCTTACTTTACTCTTGAGTTTAAGCATCTCCTGAAAGCAAGAAAGCATTTAAATAATGCACTTAAATGCCTTCTGTATAGAAACCTCAATATCAGCATTTTTTATGGAAGGCTATTGATTGCAGCTGGCCTTGCTGTCACCCATAGCTCTGGGCTCCCTGGCGCTGGCGGAGCTGCCCGTTCCCTGCTCCCAGCCACAGTTCACTCTCCCCAGGGTCGTGGTCCCCCTTGCCTCATGAAAACATGCATAACTTATCAAAAATATATTTCATTATCTTCAACATCTTTCTTATGTTACAGGCCAAGCCTAAGATGCACTTGTAAAAGCGAAGCTGTATTTTGCAAAAGAGAAAAATAATTGGAAAAAATCTTAAACATTATCTCAATCGAATCAACAGAATTTGCTGCTTTTGTGGAATCCACTGGTTTGTTGCATTTCACAGAAAAGAAACAGAGCCCCTCCCCCAGGTTTAATGGATGGCATGTGCCTCCAGCTATACATTAGAATAAATGATGCTCCAAATGTTCTTTGTCCTAATTATACAGCTGTTTGAAGAATATATGGCATTTATAGAGATATGAGTTGTCAAAAGTTAGAAATGATGCCTCTTGGCAGGGCGGCACATGCAAATGACATGTCAACCTACAGCGTATAGCCATCTAAACATTGCCATAAATAGCAGAGGGAAAAGGGAAAACTTTGCTATTTACCATGGGGTAAAGTTCATTTAAATAACATTCTTGATTCTCTCTGCTGCCTGTTCTTTCTTCCGATCTCTACAACTTTTTTTTTTTTTTTTAATGTTCCTCTGGGATTCATAGAGCTAACTGCTCTTAATGAAATTCCTCAGAGAATTTTCTCATAAAAAAGGAAAAGGACTGCTTCAACAGTTCGCCACTGAATTGGTGATAGCCCTCATTTTGATGCACATCTCTCTTCGCTTTCCCTGACTGAGCTCTTGAGTCAACAAAGTCATCACCATATCTTTGCATTAAAATTTCCTCATAGTTTTTTTCATAGTTGACTATCACTCCCGTCATTAAAATATTAAGGATGAATGCCCAGCATGCATCCAGTAGCGTTTCCAAGAGCCCTATTGCCTTCCATTAGTAATGAGCAGATTGGAGCAAGTTTGACTTTAAGCCTTTGAACAAGAAAGTATAGGAAATCATGTCATAAAAAGGTTTAAAACTGCTTATTTATAACACAGTATCATCCAGGACTATCAGTCAAGAACTTTATTTCCATTGTGCTACAAGTTATACTGACACAAAATTAAAGGATAATTTTCCTATACAGAACTTTTAAGGTGGTTGAAGTAAATGATTGGAATGTCTTTAAACAGCATTAAAGCTTAAGCATTTTTCTGTCTGCTGATGGTTTGTTAGTCATTCTGCTTTCCTAGGAAACTTCTTAAGCAAAAGCTTGATTTTAATATCTTTGACTTTACTGGACTTAAGATTGTACTTAATTACTTGGATCAGGCCCTATTAAATAGCTCTAGAAGTATTGACAAACTGTATAATCTTTCTCTACAAGAAATGTGATCATGGAAAACACACCAACAGATGAGAGTCAACATTACAGTGAAACAAATATGTTGGCTGTCCAGGTATCAGTTGTTCTTCAAACAATAGTCCATCTAAAAGAGTCAGTATTTGAAAGACAGCGTCATTTAAGTAAAGAGACCATCCAAATGCATTAATCTCAAAGGATTATAACTAGTACAAATGGAAACAAACTTTCTAGCTCTTTTCTAAATTAAACAATTAACTCTAATATTCACATCCTCAGAGACATTTCAGTTGAGCTAGCATGTCTAATTTATAATCAATGATTAACAGAAGATGCAACTAATTTGTCTTTGTTATTTGATTTTGCCACAGTCAAATTTACTCAGTAAAATGGATTGAAACAATGTTCTAAAGACTGGTAAGCATTGAATTAGAAATCTGGTATGTGGCTTCTTTGTAGACAGACTAGCATTAAATAGATGTAATACAGGACAATATCTCTTGTCTTAAGTAGTTTTAACAAATTAATTTTGACCCATGAGCTTAATAAAGTCTGTTAAGTAGGCCCAGCATCTCTTTTAAGTTAAAGGAAGACTGAATATTTAATTATTTTAATTGTCTGATAAATTTGAAATTGAGAAAGTAACAGCCCTGCAAATCTTAAAATATATTTTCAGCCCTGTGTGTCATTAAGCATTACTCTAGTGATTTTACTGCATTCAAGAGGTTACAAAGTCAAGCCCAGCCACCCTTGATTGAATGAGAATTGCACATTAGTTCAAGAAAAATAGTTTTCCAGAGGTTAAAGTACCAGTCCAGGGAAGCCAAGACACATTTGCAGGAATACTTAGAATGGTGATTAGGCAGTAGAGGAACTAACAAAGATGGGCATCCTTAATCATGATAAAAAATATTGTGCTGAAGTCAGTTGCCACTGTTCTTATAGTCAAGGACATGAAATTTTACTGGTTTATATATGATGAACTACCACTTTCACAGTCATCTTCTATGCTAAACATAGAGATGTAAACATTAGAAGACAAGGTACCTGCAGCACAACTACTCGGTTAGCATGGCTGTGTGTACCCTCTCAGCTCCTCCAGTTGCCACTGAGACACTGCAGGCAAGCAGCAGTCTGCTCCTAGTTCTTTTGGGAGTTTAAGAGCTTCTTTTTTTCTTCACAAACTTAGTCTGATGCACATCAGTAAATCATACTTTCACAGAAACCTCTCATTCCTGCAACACCATTGCTTTGCACTCGGTTTAAGATGGTGCTGCCATCGCAAGACTATGTCCTGCATCCCCCAGCCTTTGGTACCCAATTCGTGACACTCAACCCCAAGGGGTGGGCTGAACTGGGTCACAAAGCAAAAATGTGCAGGGAATGTAGAAGTATCAGGAGGTAAAGACACAGCTAAACCTTTGAATAGCAGTATCTGATTATTTAACTACAACTCCAGTATGAAGTTTTGGAACAATCTGATTTCTGAGCAGCACCACTGAAGTCAGTAATAATTGGGACTGTGATATTTCCTAGAAAGAGCTTTGGGAAAAAAAAAAAAAAAAGAGAAAAAAAAAAGAAGTCTTAACAAGGATCATGAATGAATGGAAAAGTGACTTTGCTATTGGACTTTGCTATTCCTTTCATGGGAAACAGCCTGTGCAAAGATGTAGTAGAGGGTCAGATTAACAGGACAACAAAGAGAAGAAATGTTGTGATATGCTGGGAGATATGCATATTCATGATGCACATGTATATTTGCATATGTAAATATGTCAGGAAGACAAGGATGGCAATGTTGCTAATACGCGATTTAATGCACTGCACAGAAATAAAAAATAAATGACCAATACAATAGAATAACTCAAGTATTCTTACGGTGGAGCATGCTAATCACAAAAAATTATTTATTTAGTTCATTAGCTCCAGGTATTAGTTCCACCTTCAGACCACTTGGTACATCGCTTTTTCTTGTGCAGCTTTCTCACTTTTCTGGAGTACTTATGCCACAACCTGATATTTTCCTGCAAGATTTTTTTCAAAATGGTTTTCAGAATGAACTGCAATCATCTATAGTTTCTGGGCATGCAGTACAACAGGCCTCTTAGCAAAATCAGTGTATATATGTATCTTTTAATTTTCCATAATAATCCAGTAAGAATATAAGATGACTCAACTGCAGTTATTATGTCTAATGTCTTCAAGTAATTATTTTACTAAGGAGAAAAAAATAAAAGTATTTCTGAAAGTGCTCTCTCCAGAGGATGGTTCTGCACTGGACATAGAAGGGCAGACACTAATCAGTGACAGTAAAATAAAAAGGACAAAAAGCAACTATAGTCAGTATGCTGAGAAGTCATCCCTCTTGAAATCAATACTGTGATTAATGCTGAAACAGGGGAGATCAGAATCCATCATGCAATATTTTTCCTGTCTGTACCGTTATTTTTATTGCTTTAACTTTGCCATGCCGATCTGCTTTACTTCTGAATAATTGCTAGAAACCAGATCCAACCCTTCCATGAGCAGCAAAGGGAGGCTGAGCTTCACGCTTATCTGAGAAGAAAGAGTAGGAGAAGCAAAAACAAAGTGAAAGCAAATCTGTGCTATTTTTTTATTTCTCAGGTGAATGTCATAGCATAAACTAAACCATACAACCTGGCTAATTCCAGCTGAAATTGCTGCAAAATCTCTCAAAGTTTTCAGAGAGGAAGTTAGTCACCCTCTGCCACAGACACCATCGTGCTGGTGACCTGGGACCTCCCCGGTGAAGGACTGGTGGTCACAGTATTTCTGCCCCTTCCCTTACACTGTTCTTTTCTTTATTCATTTTCCATTGCGAGAGGAATCATGTCCTCAATTTCTATCCCCTGAAAAGCAAACACTGCAAAATAACCATGACACCTTGATATACAATTTTAAAAGACAGGATCAGGTTCATATGATTAAAAAGTATCTCTTCAGAATATTTCAGTCTTACAATTTATTTATTTTTTTTTAAATTTAAAAGTCTTTGATTGCTGCAATAAAGAATGACCTTGATACATAATAAATGTGTTGGTTGTCTGGTAGTTTTACAGATAAGTTGCAGCACGGGGTAAATTGCTTTATAGAGAGGGATAAAGTTATATATTCTTGGATTTTTTAAATAAAATAACTAGCCGTGTATCTGCAAAATTTGTCTGGTGACATGACAATATTTACTGTGCGGAAACATATGACTTTTTCTACCTTTGAAGATACAGGTTAGAAAGTAGTCGTTAATTCCAGCTATTCCCCATCCCCGTCTACCTACAGTGCCTTAGCATGGCCTGGTGTACCTCGACACCACTGCGCTGGGGACCAGGCGTGAGTTCCAGCAACTTCATAAAGAAGGAAAACTAACACTGGACCATCTTAATTACAGACAATTAGTTTCATATATCCTGCCCCATGCAGATAAATGTGTTACTCCAAAGAGACTAACAAGGAGTAACACTCATTTTCTGTGAAAAAATATCCTTAACAGGGTTCTCTTTTAATTGAAAAATCTGCACAAGCAATTCCACTAAAGTCCACAGAATTACACTGGTATTAGATGAACAGAATAAATGAGATAGCATATTATATTTAAAAAGAAAAACCAAGTCATTCCCATGTTTTCTGCTTGGTTGGACTCTCTAGACACAGATCTATTTATAAAGAAACAGAAGCAGACCCCAGAGACATGGCAGTCTAATGCGTTGTGCCCTTAATATTGTCCCTCTTCCACAACAGCCCATAGTGTTGTTGGTTTCTAAACAATTAAAGTAATTTTCATTTGCCTTACAACCAGCATGAGCTGAACATGTTTTTAAGACCCTTGCTGACCTTTGGATCTCATAACACTAATATATAAAAACTGGAGAAGTGCTGTAAGTGTATATTTCACAATTTTGCTAAAGATCATTATTTAGTCATTGCTAATTATAACAGTAAATGATTTAGCATTAATTATAAATTCATATGGTAGAGAAAAGGTACATATATTTTATACACCTAACAGACTTTATTAGACAGCTATATTTCGGCTTTGCTTTTCATGATCTTGCACAAGTTTTTACATCAAAGATTTTAGCCTGACACTTGCTTTTTTTTCCCTTTCCGCTTTATAATATTATTGATGTATAATTTAATGATGGAAGATTTTGAATGTGTTTGTTGATAAATAGACAAGAAGCTTTGTTCTCCATAGGATCGTTGCTTTTTATCTTTTCTTCATCGAATTGTCAAGACTGCATACTTAATCACAGATAGATGTTGGGCCTCATCTCAAACGCCATAAAGTCAACGAGAGTTTTGCAACTGATTTTTATTGGAATGGGACTGAGCACACTATTGGTAATGTGCAACTTATAAATGCCATTTGCACACATATCAATTTTATTAACTCCCTTACTATGGAATTTTCAGAATGTAATAGTTTGGCAGGCATTACTTCAGATTTATAGTGCTCCAAGATGACATTATTAAGCCATATTCACACCTCTGAAAATTGCTATAGCAACAGACTAGGACCAGTTCTTCCTCCACACTGGTGGGTGAGAATCATCTCAACAACTGAAGCTTCTGCTGCCACGTTGGGGAGGGGTGTCCCTTAAGGAAAAGGTGGCTGTGTGAGATACATTCACCAATATATATATGTATATGCATGCAAATAAATATAGATACAAATATTATGAGCAGATGGTCACAAACTCTAAGATAAACCAGAGATAACATGGGAAGGCATGGGATGTGTGGGACTATCAGATGATCCGAGGGCTGGAGCCCCTCTGCTGTGAGGACAGCCTGAGAGAGATGGGGTTGTTTAGCCTGGAGAAGAGAAGGCTCCGGGGAGACTTTATAATGGCCTTCCAGTACCTGAAGGGGGATACAGGAAGGATGGGGAGGGACTCTTTATCAGGGAGTGTAATGACAGGTAATGGTTTCAAACTGAAAGAGGGTAGATTTAGATTGGATCTCAGGAAGAAATTCTTTGCTGTGAGGGGGGTGAGCCCCTGGCCCAGGTTGCCCAGAGAAGCTGTGGCTGCCCCATCCCTGGAGGGGTTCAAGGCCAGGCTGGATGGGGCTTGGAGCAGCCTGGGCTGGTGGGAGGTGTCCCTGCCCAGGGCAGGGGGGGGCAGTGGATGATCTCTAAGGTCCCTTCCAACCTGAACCATTCTGTGATTCTGTAACTATCTGATTTGTGACTGAACTGCTGCGGTGGAGTTCCCCTCTCTTTGGGAAGATGCCTCCTGAATCCTGTTGCCTTCTACAGACATGGAGACCAAGGGCAAAAATTGAAAAGATGGTTTGGGCATTTCTTAAGTTATCAGTAATTCCTACAGAAAGAGGGAAAGTGACTGATCAGTCTTGCTCCCAGTGCTGCCTCCAAAACTCTCTGCACAAACCACAGTTTGACCCTGTCAGAGCCACCCTTTCTGCCATTGCAGGGGAAATATCCACCTGCTCTGTTCCTGTGAGGCTCCTGAGAGCAAAAGCAGCAAAATCATCAGGTTTCTGGACACCCTCCAAGCCAGTGAGAATGCAGAAAGGCTGAACACACAAGGAAACAAGAAGTCAAGCTTCACTGAGGATGCTACTGGAGAGAAACTTGCCTGAAACCCCCTCTCACCTTCATGGAAGAAGAGGAGAAATCCAGGTAGAGATAGAGCCAAGTCACTAGACTCATCTTTCTGGGAGAAGAAATGGAGATTCTCACTTCCTCTGAGAGAGCAGCTGCCCAGGGAAAATCAGGAGGAAAGGCAGTCTTCTGTTGCTACATCCTATACTTTGAGGTTAGCCTTCATCCTGGATGTGAATCTGGCTTCTTAAAATGTGAAACGTTAGGGGACCACTATCTGTTTATTAAGGATACTTTTAACTAAATCTGCACACTTGTAACTAAAATCTTACATTTCTGTTTGCCTGGGGAAAAAAATGTGGCTCTGACTCCAATGACATGTCAGGTAATTGTACTTTTAAATGCTATTTCAGAATTAGTATATGGGCCCATTTCCTCTGTGTTGGTAACGCGTGGTAGAGCCTGACTCATTTGTTTGGCCATGGTGACACTCCTGACTAATGCTGAATCATGCCGGTAACTCTATTTGGTAATTTTCTAGCAGAATAGCTACAAGCAGTACTTTCCTTTCACAAAACTATGAACTATGATTAATTTTCTACAAAAAAAATTAAACTCATTATATACTTTTGAGTTTGAGATGTTCTCTAAAGAGTTACCTAATTTGGAATTAATGCCTTCTAAAGCATTTCTGAACAATTGCCTTTTGATAAGATTATAGAGATATAGGTAGTTAGCAGATAATCTTTTGAAATAAAGAGATTTAAAAGCCAGAGGAGTAATCTTCTCAGTGCCTGGAGATGGAGTGTAACCATCGCAAAAATCTCTTCACTTTTTGTTCTTTGAAAGCTGATAAAAATGAACAAAACTGAGGATCAAATTGATGCAATGCAGCCAGAAATGCTGGCAGAAAGCAGGATAAGGAGGCTGTGGCTACTTTTCAGGTCCAGCATTGGTGGGCAGCAAAGCAGTAGGAACTTCCCTCTTCCAGAATAGCTGGTTGGAGGGCAAACACCTGATTGCTTCAAACCAGATGCTTGAACACAGGAGGTCTGCATTCCCTCTGTTTTCTAACCACCAGGCAACAGATTCTCTCTCATTCTGCAGTAATATTAATTAGACAATACTCCAGCAGAAGACTCGTGTCCTCCAAGACATACTGAGACAAGAGCTGATGGGGGCATAAATCATATCATCTTAAATCAGCTGGGCTGAATTTGACCCAAAGCTCTTATGATTCATTGTGCTTAAAGGTTTTTGCAGAAATGTCAAACCATTGCTGCCATGGCCAGTGCCATCAGCTATGTCACCGTTCTGGCTCCACTGTGTCGTGAGCACAGGATAACACTAGCAGGCTCTCCTTGAAGAGGAGCTGAGAAGGAGAAAAAAAACCCAAAAATATTTCACAATTAGCAAGTGGAATGGTATCATCCTTGCAAAATAGCTACTGCATCAAACCTGCCATGCAGCTGTTTCCCCCCGACTTCACTGCATGTTTGTTTATGCCTGAGCATAATTTCAGTTCTCCTCTATGCTCTCATCTGCTGAGACGTGGCTATGAATGAATTTTGAGAAGGTGGCTTAGCTCACCAGCTGTGGAACTTATTCTTTCCTTTTGTTTTTGGTAAACTGAGCACTTCCTTATACAGAACACAGTCATTACCCAACTGAAATATACTTACATCTGCCTGAAAAACACATTGCACGTTGATAACATGACATAATTAGTTCTTCTTTGTTGACGGGTAGTCACTAGCGGTCTGGCAGAAGTAAAAGGCCCCACATTAGAAAAAGAAGGAAAAAAATAATAGTGAAGTTTAAAGACGGGGAAACAATTTTTGAGGAGTGTTTGAAAAAAAAACTGAGAGAGTTAATGGGCAAAAATAGGAGCCTACCAACAATTTCTGTGAAAATAATTTTTAAATGTTTACCATTCGGGACAATACGCTCCATGCCAGTGGTAAATAATACACACTCTTTCCTATGACCTTCACCTCCTACCAACTCAGTCCTGCCTACCCATCTTCAACTTGCTTTGAGTTTCCTATGGATCAAAGTCTGGAGTATTATGTGCCAGTTGCATAAACTCCACATAATCTGAGAAAATTCTGACAGGACTTTTTCTCATTTAACATTTTCTTTTCTTCTCAGATAGGTTGTTCGGATATACTTTCCCAAATTTCCCTGCTATTTTAGCTAGTCCCTTAAATCTTCTTTCTGTTTCCTGCAGACTGATCTCTGACAAAGCTCTTTCCTCCAACAAAGCCATTCCAAGGATTACTAAACTGCAAATCACTATTGAAAAGAAACTAAGGTATATCACGCATAAAACTCGAAGTGAGCCAAACATGATTTATCTTTAAAAAGCTAGAAAACAGCAGCCTTGAGATAGACACGGAAAACATTCACCAAAAAGTACAATCATTCATTTAGAGCAAAGGTAAATCACAATTCAGGTTACAAACACTGGATATTTGCACTTGTGTTTTCCCAATCTGTACTGTTGGTGTTATTCATTTCATGTTTAAACTTAAATCTCAACTCTTTAATGTTTAGACAGGCTTGTAAAAATTGGCATTGTTAAATGCTACTGTGCTTAGAAAGACCTCTACAAAAACATAAACCAATATAAGTGCAACCTTTATTTATACTTTCTCTTTTTCTTCTAATGTATATCAGCTGATTATCTCTCTTAAACAAATTGCTTATTCAAAGGAAGGCTGAATATTGCTCTACTATTACCCTCTAAAGTAAGAACCAGTTTCCTGCTTTCTTTTAATCTATCTGTAAACTGTGAAGTCTGCCATCAAGTAGCTACATATTAGTTGTGGGTGTTATAACCTGTCAGTCATGGAAGATTATTTAAATTAGTAGGTTTCTTAGACAGTGATTTTCCCACAGATATCAAGTTATTTTCTTCTAAAAAAAGGATACAATAACTTCAAGCGCTTATATGAAAAAGCCACATAAAGCTCATGTAAGTTGTAGATTTGTTCCTGTGCATAATTTTGTGACATTCCTAAATTCCGCATAAAGTCTTCTTTATATGAGTGATTTTCATCTTTGGTGATTAAAAGTTCAGGACTGGGTTTCTAGAATAGATTTTCTGGCAGAGAGGAAAAAAACCCCACATATAGCACTCTAATCAATTGTCTTCGACACGTGGAATATAATCCTCTGTTAAGGGCATAAGAAATTCCCTAGTGCGGAAACCCTTCGTCCATCTAGTCCAGCTGGGAGAGCCTGCATGACTTGCCATGATCCGCAGTCTTCTCCAACATCCACATTTCTTGGATTAGGGATATTAGTGCAGACATCTCTGCCTGATCCCTTCCTTCAGTATATTTTCATGGACTTGTTATCCATGGATTTGTCTAATCCCTTTTTGAATGGGCTGATGCTGTCTGTCTCCACAACCTCCTGAGACAGTCAGTTCCAGATCTTCACTTCCACAGTGTTAAAAAGTACTTTTCTCTTGTATGTTTTGAACAGATTTTCTTCTAGTTCCAATAAGTTTCAGAACCAAGAGGAGTTTGATATTAAAATGCTCCTTTGGTCTATCCAAAGCCCAGATCTCAGAGAGCACAGGACGACACACTTCTCTCTTTTCCCGCGGTTTTCCAGCACTCTACCCTGCCTGCGAAACCCACCATCCTGTGTTAGCGAGCATACAGGCTCCTCCAGCCTTTTCACCACTACCACATCACGGCTTACTGAATCCACAGATCTTCCCTTTCAGTTAGTCATTCCACTTCGTTTAACTTCAGCCGCGGGGCAAAAAAAAGTCTCCCTGTTGCATAGTCTACCCTGACTCCTTGCGTGGACATCAATGGCAGCGGTGCAGCCCCAACACACGGCAGAGACTCACCAAGCCACGCGCGGTGCGGATCAGAGGCTGGCACTTTGCCCTCACTCAGATGCCAGCTGCGAGGATGGGAACCCTTAGCAGGGAAGCGCCAAAAAAGCAAAGGAAAACACAATTTCTGGAAATAGGCAGCTCCCAGGAAAAGCCACTGCTGTGCCATGCTGTGTCAATAAGCCTATTTTAACCATTAAAATTCCTCTAAGAACAACCACTGCAAACATAGGAAGACATTCCTCTACTGATTTAGATTAAATACTCTTTGTTTGTGGTGCGTCAACACATGGCAAGTCCCACTATCTAATACATATAAATGTCTATTAGGGTGTAAGGAATGAAATGGACTAAGAGACAAAAAAAAAAAAAAAAAGAGAGAGAGAATCTGTTTAACTTGTTTTTACAAACTAATTCCTTAAGCCTGTTTCAACTTTTTCTTTGAAGTGGAATTTAGATAGGTGCCACTTGGAGGCACTCTTATACTACTCTTACTTAAGTTTCTAATAAGCATTTCATGCAGGGAAACAGTAATATTTTTTTTATTTCTTTTTTTTTTTTTCTCCTAATAATTATCTAGAAATGGGTAATTAACAACGGTTTGGGTAGTTAAACTTTGACATTACTTGTATTTATTACCTTGTAATTTTGTCCGAGGTAAACAGTCCCCTATACTTTCAATACAGCTGACTTAATTCCCTTATGCAACGGATGATAAAACGTTGTCTGTGATGCAATACTGTTTCAAAGAAGTGGTTAGAAAGGATTGCAAACTGCAAACTTACACAAATTATTCACTTTCAAACTGTGTGGGGTTTTATCACTTCAGATTTTAAACTAAACACACAGCTTATAATTATATTCTATATATGTTAAATTATATATAATTATCTTTGAGAAGCAAAGTATTTCTGTTTTATAGGCACACATAATCTCTCCATTTTGATTGCATGTTAGGTGTGGAACTTTAGAATACATTTCATTGTATTTGGAGCACTGTATTTCTTACACAGATGCAAAACTCAAATAATTATTCTCAATCTAAGCAGAGATGACATTTTGCAAAGCATTTGTGCACTATAACAGTACTTTTAAATTTTAAACATGATGTGTTTGTTAATTTTCCATACTTCGCCAAAGAAAAAATAAGTCAGCTGAAAAGAAAACTTGCCCGTTGCGTGCAAGGCAACCCATTGCACACCTATGAAAGCCTATAAAGGATAAAAAAAACAGGATTTGAACCACAGTGTTGTTCTTAGTACAGGGTGTGTTACGGAAACTGGTCTACAAACAGGAGAGCAACAAAATCACGATTCAGAAAATGACAGATTGAGCCTTTTTCACTCTAACCCAGGGCTGTACCACCCATGCTCCTGTACCACCTCACACCTCTGCATTGGGTCAACTGACCAACATTTGCAAGGGAATGATGCAGGATCCAGTTTTCTGCTCATCCTGCTGAGGATGGGCCATTAACAGCACAAGACCTGTGCTGAGGTGCTGCCGGTAAACCCTCTCCCAAACTGCGCAGAGAGGAGAGCTGACCCTCCTGCACCAGCACAGCCTTGTGGCTTCCCAACATCAAGCAAACAGCAATATTACAAGCAAGTTTCTAGAAAGGTCTTCTCATTTCAAATGACTGTTTCACACAGCTACATCGTGCCATTCAAAACACCTTTGAACAACACGTGTAATTCAGAGCCACGTACCTCGTGCTCATCTCTCCAAAGAAAACCTCGCATATGCTCTAGGTATATATGAGGAATTCCTCAGAGTGAAGGAGATTAGGAAGAACTATACTTGAGCACAGCGTAAGTCTAAATAGCGAGTGGTGAGAGATAATACCTGCCTAGGGAGCCATAAGGACAAAAGTGTACTTAAAGAGAATGATGGGTTTCAGCCATGTCATAAAGAAGGCGGTTACTGGAAACCACTTCGCCAGGAGGAACGGAAGGAGCTGAAAGCCAGGGAAGTCATAAGCCATAAGAAAAGTGAAGGGAAATGGATATTAACCCTTTGGAAATATTTTTTGCTCTGCCCACACCCTTCTTTTTAGAGACTATAATCTTTCCTTTGCAGCATGCCCCAATCACGCTTTCCTGCCAGCATTGTTGTTTTTTCCTGACACAGGAGCAGCCCTCCAGGGCCAGAGCAGCAGTGCCAGACCCAGTGTCCCATCTCCAACAACGAGAAAAACCCAAAGCCTGCCCCTGTCCATCCCACCACCCACCAGATATCCTTCCAAACAGTAAGTTACCCCCAGGGGATTCTTCTTCAACAGCTGTGCGTAGCTTCTACCTGAACATAAAGTCTCTTTACTATGCCTTTTTATTTTCTCCTCTCTGCTAAAGACATACATCTAAGCTGAACACGTACAGCATGTGGAAGGAATATTGACTGCGAAAAAGCAATGGAGACAGAGTACAAATTTTCCCAACATCCTGTGGCAGGAATTTCAGAGCTTACCCCCACACATTATAGCTTGTTTGTTTTGAACCTGCTACCTCCTACTCATCCCTCTCTTTATCTTCAACCACTTGAAATATTTTTCTTTTTTTTTTTTTCCTTTTCCCTTTCCCTTGTTATTTATTTACCTTTTTCTCTTTTTCACTTTATCCCTACTTTTTTTCTTGTTCTTCTCCCTTGCCTTTATTTTTTGCCTCCAACTTCTACCGCTCTCTCTCATGTCAGGTATATATTATTGACATAAAAGTATTCACACAAAATTAAGTGTGAATTGGAAAGCCACATTCCCTAAGAGGCAGGATTTCTTATAGGTCTAATACTGTTCAGAGAAGTCTTTGTGCACTCTTCTTAATGCAGAATTGTACTGAGTAAATCATTAAGTATGGGGTTTTTCAGTGAACTGAAGTAGTTGATTTGCCACCTCTCTCCCCGTCCCCTGGCTAAAGACTTTCTATGTTGAAAAAAAAAAATTAAGATCTAAATAGATTATCACCCAAGCCAAGCATTTGTTACATGAAAGTCAAATTTCCTGAGAATAAAGTAATGGAGGCAGCACAAAGGATCTGATGTTTGTTAGACATACTCGATTATAAGATGTTATTCCACCACTCATGTCAGTTCACTTAAACATGGCTTTCTAAACAGCCCTCCATTAAGAATGGTCTGGAGCCAAAATCTCAACAGTAGTGGGATCATGCAGCCACCAGACCCTGGCATTAAGGACTCACAAATATCCTTTCTCAGCCCTGCCATTATCTTGGTAGAGCAGTAGGTGCACCTGTGACTTCAGCGAAGAAGGATGTACACCCTGCACAAAAGAGGTCAGCTCCAACTGGCCAACCTCCCTGCTCGATGATGTTATCAGCGCACAGAAAACGCTTTTCTTCAAGGTAAAAGTTTCCATTTAGCCAATACTTCATCCACCCCCAGGTCACCAAATGATTTATGCTTGTGATTTTACACCCAAACTGGTCCCTGATGCTAATTTGACAAGCCAACTGGTGAATCCTTAAAACACTTTCCTGTTAAAGTGACTAGACAGAGTTGAAACTGTGCATTAGGGCGTCAATCACAGGAACCATCTGTTCTAACAGGGTTTTTTGTGCTTTCCAAATTCAAGCTTTCTGAATGAGATGCTGACTGTTTTATAAAATACTGACAAGAATCAGTATACAAGAAATTACCTATTCAGCATCTCTTAGAGATCATAATTGACAGTAGTCAGTTAACAAGTAAAGATGTTTTGAATCATTAACGTTAGGGAGGATGAGTTATAGAGTCTCTTCATTAATTCTGTATTAAATTAACCTTCCTAACACTTCCAGTTTGAGAATTGCTTTGCAAAACATTGCATATGAGCCTTAAGTGCAAGTCGTCGTTTCCCATGGCTAGTCACAACTGCCATAAAATAAATCTGGGATCTGGATGAGCTTTGTTGTCTTTCTTCAAGAAAATATCTTAAGGTAATTTTATTTTTAGTCATGAATGACTCACTCTATCACTATCATCTTCCCATTTATCACACTAATCTTTCAAAATCAAACAAGAGCGATTCAGAGCATAAGGAAAACCTTTTTCCCCATGAGGGCAGTCAAGTAGGAGAGCAGCTTGCTCAGATACGTTGCAACATCTCCAGCCTCCGAGATTTGCGTGACCTGAGTGGATCAAGTCCTGAGCAAGCCAGTCAGACCTCAGAGCTGACTCTGCTGGAGCAGGTCTGGCCAGAGACCTCCTGGGGCCCTTTGCCACCTAAATTACTCTGCAACCCTCAGATCCCAAAATAGTCCACTTACACCCCATATTCCCCATTACAATTTATGGACATTAGACTGACCTTGTCTTGTCTCAGATACCCCAACACTCTCCGATCCTCCACAAGTTAAAGGCAGAGTCATTTTGTTTCAGTTCCCACCAAACTAACTACAGCCCTCACCTCTGTTCTGTCCTCTTCAGTAGAGCTGATGGTGACCTACCACAGCAGCCATTTCTAGAGACACAAAATTTTGTTTTCCTAGAATTTCTTCCTTCCAGACACTCTACAGACATTTTGATTGATAGCGGAGTGTCATGTGGAAAAATGCAAATATTTTGGATACAGTGATTTCCAAAATATTTGGAAATAGCTACACGACATTGCCAGCCTGACCATCTTACAGCAAATTTTAACCAGTATCATTTGGGATATCTGCAAGTGGTTGGGCAGACACTTTCCTACTCTGAGGGCACGATTTATAGAGAGCACCAGATAATGCTGAGAATTCAAAAAGGAAAGAACTTGTAACACCTGTTAATGACAATAAAACTACTCTTCAGTTTATTTTGAAAGGAGCAAGCACCAACTTTCTTCACACGGTATTTCCTATAGACCTTTATCAAGACTTTTAATACATATATATCCTCTTCAATATATTACTTTTATCCTTCATGATACAAGAACGCTCTACAAACAATAGTGTTCAGCTGTTGGTATGCAGCTGAAGGCGGCACAATTCCTTCCCAACATGCTGCACAAAAAAAAAATACATGCGGGCCAAAGCTATTCCAAGAGAAAACGATACATAAACTTTAGGGAAGAGATGTCCTCACGGAGTGGGAAGAACCTCTCCATTAAGGTCTTCCTTTTATGTGTTCATATACAAAACAAGAAAATGAGGGAGTGAACATGACACTACAGTTTATTTTTCTAATTTAAAAAAATAGAGTCTGATATATATATATATATATTACATTACAGCACTGCATTCCTTTCTATCAGCAGCCTGTGAAGCTCACGATGCCCTAGGTGTTCTCGGATGGGCTGCTGAACAGACTGCGGTGATAGAACAGACCTTCCCTCCGTGAAATCCTGCTGACAGCTAGGAGCTGAATGCTGCAGTTTCTTGTACCCTTAAGATAACACAATTGCTTGGATGCAAAAACATCTTACGCAGTTTATGAGGTAGTGATCAATCTCTGATTGACAATTCTAATTAGCAGCTCTCTTATGTGCAACATTATGGCATTTTATAGCAACTTTCTGTTGCCTATTAAATCTCCGCAGCCATCTTATATGAAATAGAGTACTTTATAGATCATTTGATACCCAATGCTGTCAATTACGTTTGTTTATACTGAAAGGCTTTATTGGTATCACAACATGCTGGTTTAGATATAAAAATTCATATCTATAATACCTCGTGACATCTTCCAAGAACTCAGCATTTCTTCTCTGAAGAGCTACTGGCATTTGAGGCCGGCACAGGAGGACTACTGTGCCCTATTATTACTGTTTCCAGAACACAGTGTATTTCAGGTATAAGGTTTTGTACATTTAGAGATGATTTTTTTTCCCCCTCCAACAGAGGTGATTCATAATGGATACAGTAATCATAAGAAAAAATGACATCTGTTTAAAAATATGGTTCTCTGTTACAGTCACGGTGACATATCACATTTTGCTTGGTTGAAAACACGCTAGAAAATGGTGTTCATTTGAGATGTGTTATGAAATGTCTAAACAGATATTTCATGGAATAACATCTTTCCCCCAAACACCACCATAAACTAGATCGTAATTACACATCAGGGTCATACCTTAATATCCTCATTAGTATTTGTAACTGGTAGGCCAAAGTCCATCAGAAATAGAGGAAATAGGTTTGTCTTTCAGTCATCAAGTTTCTCACCTGTATTGAATATGAGTTTGTTCCAGGGTGGTTTTTTTTTTTTCCTTCACTGATATTTCTTTTGGAAAACTAGGCTTTCCATCATACACAAGGTGATAAATTACTGAGAAGAAACAGTATCTTTTCTTGTCGCGTGTGTGGATTGTACCAGAGATCTGTTTTCCCTGGTGTTCTTGGAGGAAAAGACAGTATATAAAATAAAGTTTTCCTCCTTCTCCTCCAGAAATCCCAGAACTGCAATTTGAGCTTAAGTGTTACCTTAAGCATACTTTAAATTAACCACTGGACACTTCCAAAACTAAATTTAAAGATGAGTGATCAGCAGAAATTTTGTAACAACACCAAAAAAGAAAAAAAATGATTGTAAAGTACAGATAAGGAGGTCGATGATATATGCACTTGAAATACTAGATATCAGCAGACAGAATGCAAAGCACAGCAGGGCAGTTACAACTCAGTGTGATTCATCTTTTAAATGATAAGGCTTTTCTAATTTTATGAAGTATTTGTCATATCAAATGCTTCCTAGTTCCATGAAAAATTTCTTTGATTTCCATCCCTTAGGATTTTGATGTACAGCATGGCGTTGCCATCCTATTAGGATTAATGCTAGAATTATAAATAAACCGCTCAATATTTAGGACTATTGATGGTGGTAAGTGGCACCCCGAAAGTTGAATTCCTTCACTGCAACGTAACTTCACGGTATCATACAAGACTAGAAGCTGTAGAAGGAGGACGCCCTCTATTTTATTCAGAAGAGAGAGGGCCTGAGGATGCATTGATTTCAAACTTATTTTGCAAGTTACCTTTTTAAAAAAAAAATATTCTCAATCTTTTCCCTATAACTCAATAAAATATTTTTTTCCTGGGGAAATTAGTGTGGAGGCAATATATATGCATATATCTAATAGGCAGGCACACACCGATATAAAAAATGTTATTGAAGGGGAAAGATTGTATTGCATTGCGTTAATAAGAGCAAAGATAAGAATTCAAATAGGAGCTTCAGCACCACCAGTCTCTCCTAGTCATATTGACTGTGCAGGAGTTAAACCATTCGAGATGTGCTTTGGCATCTTTGGCATCCTTTGGCACCTGCCAGGTCACCCTCCTCCCGCGCCCTGGGGCACCTCCCGCTTTCTGGCCCAGGGATTATTCCTTCAGCTGCCAGCCCCGATCCCTGTTTGCACTGCCAGGTGCTCTGCATACCCTCTGCTAATGAGGCTTTTCTTCTGCTCTGCTGAAAAACTTGGTCTTTCGCTATTTTGGCAGGCTTCATTCCCTCCCAGCTCTCCTTTTACACTCTCATCCCCTTGCTCTCCTGCCAAAATGCACCTTTCTTGAACCACTCTTCCTCCAATTCACTTCCATAATGCTGTGGGGTCAATACAGGGCAATTTCTGTGCACACCACCTAAATAAACCCGGTCCCCAAACATCAGAGAGGACCTTTATCTGCTACACACTCAGGGACGGTATGTTTTAACTTCAAATTGAGTCTTCTCATTAAATGAAACAATTTGTGTTAAACATTTTCCACACAAGCTACTAAAGAATGAGAGCCCTTGTTCAAATTTAAACAGGACCCTCTCTCCTACGTATTTAAAAAAAAAAAAACTAGCCAAATTTGCTTAGTGTGTTAAATAGCAATAATCCAAACTGGCAAAGAATGCTAATACCAAATGCCCCTTGTAGTTGGAGAGAGAGAGAAATCAGCATCACCCATCCTGAAATCATCGTTAAATTTGGCGTCACTAACAGTGCCACAGACAAGGATAAATCTTCCCTCTCATCCACGTTCAAGCGCTGTTTCAATCTCTGCTGTATGTTCTGCACTTCTGTTATTCTCTGCTGATTTTGGGTAGAGAGATGCATAAAATATGCAACACAGACCTGTGGTGCAAACTGGAGGATGTAAGTTTATTCCTGCTTTGATGAAGGGAAAATACATTTCTCTCATCTATTCCCCTTGGAACGCACAGGCAGGAAAAAGGGAGTTCCACGGTATGCCTTTGGAAAGGAGAGTGCTGTTAACCCAAATAACTCAATCCAGTAATAAAGTAAAACCATAACAAAAAAAAAAATCTCAATTCTAATAGTTGACTAGAACTGTGTGACGTTCCCTATGTAGCAGAAAGACTTCTATGATTTTGAAGGTGTTGAACTTGTAGAGTTAGTTTATATTTTAGTTCTATAATATATCTTAGATCTCACTTAAGGCTTTCCAATAGATTTTTATTAAATTTGATTCTTAAGTATATTATTTTAAACAACATCCATTGGGTTTTTTTTATACAGTATCTTGAAGTCTATTTAAGTTCCATTTTGAATATAATGTAGCATGTAAGCAACACTCATGCTGAGGATCTTTTACTGTCTTCTATCTTTTTTTGTATGTATATACACACACACACCCCGTGAATCAAGTTTTGTGGCATATATAAATATTTTCTGCTTTTTCTATATTTTTTCTATTTTTCTATATTTTCTTTCCATTTTGATTGGGTGGTTCCCCAAAATAAAAGCATTTACATATAACAAACAGTTAAAACATAAATTTTGCATTTAACATTAATTTTATCTCAGATACCTTATGCCAGTTGATAAAAGTTAAAGCCACTATAATTCAATATAAAATAAGCTTTTAAATTAAGATTTAGAGGTAGTCTTATTCAAAATAGACTTTCAGTATATAGTAGACTGTCATTTAAAATTAACTATAAAACCTACAGAAAAGCACCTTCTGATACATGTCCCCTATGCCAGGTTGATCTACTAACATGTACTCAAAAATTGGTCTTCACGAGGGTAAGAAATTATTTCAAAATGCTCTTTTTTTTTTATCATTATATAGGTGGTAAATAGGTTCAAATAAATTATTTTGGCCAAGATTATCTAAACAATTATCTAGGAACCCAGCGGTAAAGACGGGGATTAAATATGCAACTTCCAGCTCTAACACTGATCCCTTTGCAACAGACCATGTTATCTCCTGTACCATACCATAATAACCAGAAGATAAATAGGAAACAGGTCAGACAGGAGTCCCGCCTGCTACTTTCCCTAGTTAGAAATGCAAACAAGGATTGACCTGTACCACTTCTGATCTCAAACCAGTTATCGGAGTGCATCTCCTCCAGAAGCCAGGCCAAGGGAACTCAAGTCAATGACCGTGGATAAAAGCTTTTCCGATAAACTCTCAATTCATTAAATCAAATGGAGGCTTTAAACTGATGAAGATTATAATAAATTATTTCTTAATCCTGCTGTATCAATCTATCATACATGGTAGTACAATGCAATGAGCAGTAACACTAAAAGCTTTATGAAAATCATCTCTCCTTCATTCAGAGCTCAGTGGTGGCTGGGGGCAGGAGAGGAGTTACAGTGGAGGACATAGAGGAGCAATGGATCACGATGCCTGAGCAAGTGGGAAGGAGGACCTCACATTGATATTGAGCTGTGAAAAGTGACATTCACAAACCAATGTCAGCAATTGCAGTTTCTTTCGTGCCTTTAGAGTTTGCCAAAAGCTTCTCCCATACTCTTCCCCACTCCCTGGCCAGGTTTCCAAGCCCTGTGCTTGTAGAAGGGCAGCCCAGCGGCAACACTTAAATAGGCAGCAGGTAGACAGGATGTGGAAAGACACCACGTGGCCTCAGCTCTGCCTTACACTCAGGGTTAGCATCACACTACACCAAACCTAAACCTACCTAAAATCGGCTAATCCAGTCAGTCCAGAAGGAATACAACAAAGCCAAGTGAAGAACACGAGACTGATGTTATGGTGCAGAGGTTGACAGAGCCATATATAGGACCAATCTGTTTTGGTTGCTTTGAAAAGCGTAAGGAACAGGATGTTTCCTTCAAATTTAGGGAATATTTGCAGTTGTTAGCTATCCCTATACTATTATTAACAAGATTGCAAAGCACAGAGTCCCATCAGTCTGCTGCTGACATGCTAGTTATTTTGAACTCTGCTTGCTTATGCTTATCATACTAATTCAGGAAATTGCAATACCATTAGTTAACTCCTTCTTGAGCATCCTAACAGATTTTTTTAAACAATGAAAAACCAAAGTATCAGCTGTTTTCAAAGCTCTTGATATTAGTAAAAAGAGGAAGCAGTAACTCTAAGGAACATTTATTTATTTTTTAATCAAACCTAGGCTAATCAAAGACATTCAGATATGGTCTGTATTCACTGACTAGCACAGAACCTGGATATTTTATTGCTATTATACGTTTTTGCCTGATGCTTTTCTGACTGATACTTCTGGATTCATGAGCTTACCTTAACAATGACTGGTAAAATGCAATGTTGGTTTTGATCCATTAAATTGGATCCCCGTTATCTGAGGCTGTTTCTCGACATCACTAACACAAATGAAAGAGTGTTAATGCCTCCAAGGAAGCGCCTGAAGTGGGACAGCATAAGGGGCCACGTGGATGGTCTTGTCCAGTGTCTCTGGCTGTGCAACCTTCCCCTTGCTGCTTTTGGTTGGAAATGCTAATGTGTGCTCATCAGGGTGGTGGCCGCTCAGGGCCCTTACACCCTGTTGACTTTCAGTAACTCATGGGAACCTCTCAATGATTTGTATTTAGCTAAGCACTTATGGTTTTGCATCAAGACAATGACATCATTACAAAACCCCCTTCATTTCATGTTGAACATTAAGTACTTAAAAAGACCAAATGAGTTTTCCTACGATTCTACAGTTCCCGCAGAGTTTGGTCCAATGAGTACTCAGATCTTTATTTTATATTTTGTGCTTCACAGGTCAACTGAGCTCTCTATCTACCCATCAAATCTGCTCTGTGCTGAAACATCTGAGAGATCCAAAACTAAAAACGAACCAAGAAACATCTGACACTGAGTTGCATTTCACTGCAGATATTTTCTATGCACCACAGCACACTCACAAAAAGCAAATCTGATGGGAATACTGCATAAAAGGGCGCTGTCGTAAGTTTTTGAGTCCAGTATCGAAGACTCAAGACTTCAGAAAAAAATCCAAAGTTTTGAAATTCTCCTTGTAATAGTATTTTATACTTACAGAGTCATACAAGCAACTCAAAACATTTTATATTTCTTATAGAAATGAATCTTGCAACATCCCTGTGAGATAGAAATGTAGTACAGTCATTTTACAGGTGAGGAAACTTAAGCACAGAGCAAAGCACACAACTATCAAATTCACATTTACTTACAATATCTAAAATGGACTCTTGGGCATCTGAATGATGGCTTAAGCATTCACGTTCAGAAGTGAGCATCTTAGATCAATTCAAAAACAGGAGTTGTCAAATAAGGAATACATAAAAAGCGAAAAATAACCTAGTCAACATCTTCGGTTAATTAAAAGCCTTATAAACAGACAACATCTACCTGGTAAGTTTTCAAACTGCAACCCTAGTGGGAAAGCATAGGTCGAAATATTAATGGCAGTTCGTTTTGCCACTGAACTTAGTACTACTATAAAGAGAAGCAGTTATTTTTAGCTTAGGAATGTGTGGTTAGGGTGCTTATTTGTACCTTGGTAAAAATAAAAGTCCATTCACAAATAGAAGCGCAGTTGGACAGTTAGCAGCTACCATTGCCCAAAGTTGGTCCATCTTAATAGAAGAAAAAAGTAAGTCTCTCCTAGCTAGACACAGTTTTTACGATTTTCTGTAGCAGGTCATTCTTCAAGAAGTTTTTCTGTGTGAGGCAGTTTTATGTTTTCCCCAAACTGTGAACCCAGGGCATGCATCTCATTTTGATTTTTTGTGCCTTCAGAGTTTGGTTGTGCCACCTTCACCCACCTGCCACCTCCCCAATCTCTTTTTTTTCCCCCCCTCCACATGCACAGAAGACGGCCCAGACCATGCAGAAATCATTCACATCCCTTTACATCTCCAGCACCCATTCTTCTGCGCACGCACTGGGTCTGCTGTTGCTCACACTGCTTCTATCCTCCGCAATAAATTTTAATCAGATGCTTTGTACCCAGTTGTACTCTTGTCTGAAACCATACAAAGTACTGTTGTTGCTAAGGAAACCACTTCCCGGTTATCCTCACACTCGGCTCTGCTGCGTCCTTCCCTCCATTTCCCTTCCCTTCCCCTCTCCCCATTTTTACCTTGGCTCCAAGGGGCAACTCTGGCACTGCATTATGAGCGCTGAGCCATTTACACGCTCTCTCTCTTGCAGTACAAGCTCACTTTAAACGCACAAGAAGTCACCGCCACCAGAATTTGTGGTATTTTAAGTATGACCATCCTTGCACAGGCCCATTATGTTTAATTAGTCCCTGTGCAGTGAGAGACAAGCCAATCCCAACGGGTTGCGAGTGAGGAGGAGCTCTAACCCACTGTGAAAAAAGGTGAAAACTCAGCTCTAACCTCTTCTTGCAGGAGCTGAGAGAAGAAGCATATGGAAGAGAGCAGAGATGAGCTGGATATGCGAGGGCTTGAGTATAGTTATTGAGCATAATAAAGTCCCAGACCCCTTTGCTTTCCTCTGCAGAGCATCCCCTCCATGCCAGCCCCACTGCAGGAAGGGTTGTTTACCTCTTTCAGAGAAACAACGTCCCCTGAGCCATTTGACTGCCGAATTGATTTCTGACCCTTTGCTTCCTTCCAGCCTCCTAATGTTTAAATTATGCAGCCAACAATCAGACCACAAGAGCCGCTCGCGTACTCGGTTGTGTTCTCAAAGCTGGGAGCAGTGTGTGAAGAGCACAGCTCCATCACCGCAAGCGCATGGAAAAAAAATAATAAAATGTGGGGAATTCTTCTTTCTTGGTCTCCCTCCTGTATGTCCAGACCCAGAAGGCAAAAATGTAAGCAAAGCTGCTCACTGAAAGAGGCGCAGGGGAAGGCACAGTAAGGAAAGTCAACAAAATTAGAGTGCTTTCTTCAATAGGAGCTGATAAAACAGCATTTGAATAAAACATCAAGTTTTATTTTGTAGATATTTTTAGAGAAAAGGGAATACATTCAATATACACAACATCCTAACAAAAGGTCCCCTTTAACTATCTACTGTGCTCATCAGTAATGGTAATTTTGACACATTTCAGCTTTTTCTACACTCATTACTCTTTCCCTCTCCTTGCTTTTGCTTTTTTAACACCTTCACTCTTACATAGTGGGATGTAGATGAGACAAAAGGCAAAAATTCAGAATTAAAGAGCAACTAACCTCTGATATTATAGAGGCTTCTCTGTGCTTTTGCTTTTCCAAACTATTGCCATTAGTATCGAGTGTAAGGATCCTGCTGGGTCTGTTGCGGTTGTCCTATTGACTTTCTCTGGATGAATAAGTTCCTGTCAAGAGCACCACTAAATATCCACTTTAGAAAAGCACTTTTAGCCATAAAGAGCACATTTTCCCTTCCTTCCTAGAGTCAGAGCCAGCGCTGCAAAGCAAAATGAAAATGCAGTCTTTAGAGACAGATATAATTATAAGTAAATACTTCGTAGGCATTAATTAGCAGCATTTTTTCACCTGTGTTTTGTATAGGGAGTCAAACATCCCTCAACAGAATTTGCTGGTGCTCCTATACTTGCTACTACCACTTTACAAGTAATAATTACACCAAACACTTGTACTGTACCAGGCTTCAGATGCTTGAATAATATGAATCTAAATTCTTTAGTTGTAGATTTTTCACGTCAAAAGAAGCTAAGATACTGATTCAGAACCAACTGCATGGCAGCTTCTTAGTGTTTCTTCTTGGTCAGAAACTGAAGCAGGGATAGACCCAGCGCACAAAATATCTACAAAATTTCAGAATATTTATTTGGGACTTCAGCTAGTTATCTGAAACTAATTATTGAGAGGAATGAAGCCATGGCTCATCTGCATTCAGCATCCATGCACAAAATAAAGGTTAAAGAAAAAAATCCCTACAGAAACAGGACAGCAGAAGAGAAAAAACAAAGGTCACTTTATTGGTCTTCAGACTTGCAGAACAGCAGAGCAAATGCTCACTGAGGAACATAAGCCATGGGTCTGCATTTGCCAGCAAAGAGAACAGCCAGTTTCTTTGGGCTGTTTAAATCCAAAGGATATGCAGTTTTTAATAGAAGGCTGCTGCTCTCACTGACATAGACAATATGTTACTGATATTGTACAGTAAAGAGCCTTAAAGAA
Organism: Rhinoptilus africanus; assembly: GCA_013400135.1. Lineage (NCBI taxonomy): Eukaryota > Metazoa > Chordata > Aves > Charadriiformes > Glareolidae > Rhinoptilus > Rhinoptilus africanus. Next base: position 420,729 of record VXBO01013336.1, on the reverse strand, counting down.
TTTCTTAAATTATTTTTCATACAATGAATTTTAGAATTTTTGACTCACTTGTCAGATTTCAGCCCTTTTTTTTAGGCAGAAAGCATGAAAGATGTCTATTCTCTTGCTTTGCCGGGATGATGTTCAGAGTCAGGGCTCCCATATGGAATGCAGAAGAACAGAAATCCCACAGATGCTGGTGAATATATTGCTACATATTTACAAATTTTTTTTTCTGGTGAATATTATGATCAATAAACCTGCATGCTATCAAAAATTCAGCGGCAGGTAGAAGAAAAACATCAATGTCTTCATTTGAAAACTAAAATAAATGCTGGAAAGACTGGAATTGTTTTGCAGAAGCCTTGATGTGCATGCCACCAGTGTGTCCCTATAGCAGCTATGGGAATTGCTGGCTGTGAAGATGGATTAGTGGAAAAACAACACAGCCACTTATGGCTGTAACTCAGCATCATGACTCTCTTCTGACATACATGTACTCAAATGGGTCCTTAACATCAAATAGCAGAACCTGTCTTCTCATTCCCAAACACCTTCAGATTTGCTTAAGCTGGGGCTTGTGAATGCCAGGATCACCTGATCCCTTCGCTGGGCAGAGGGGAACATCCTTATAACTGTCTTAAAATTTCCATCTGAGATGTAAAGTTCGCTGTTTGAACATATGAATATGCAGTTAGGAGTCAGAAGCTGTCAGGAAATCATGCAGCTATTCACTGGAACAAACAAGAGAGGAGAAATGTCTTAATACCAGAGCTGCCTTGACATTTCCCAGCATAACCGGAGCTGGCTGTGGTCTGCAAGAAATCAATTCGCAGAGAAGCCACAAATATCAGCTAATGCCTTGATTCATAAACTTTTATCCGCGCTGGTGTGAAAGCCCTATTAAAGTAAATAGGACTGTACTCTCATATAGCCATGTTGCAGGATGGGAGGGGGTACAAAGTCAAGCAGCCTTTTTGAGAGTTCCCTGGGGGCAAGGGCAGGGGTGTCATATGGGAACCAGCCCTAAACTTTTTTTCCTTCCTACAGATCCACCTTGTCCTCATTTTACCTACCCCGGACATACTGAACTAATGAGAGTGTTTAGTGCCTTAATTTTGGTAAGGAGTACATAAATATTGACCCCTACTGGCAAGGTTCCATAAATCTTTTAAACTGACACTTTCGTTTTGCACTAATTAATTGTCATTCACATACTTTGGAAAGAAGAGTCCCTGGTTCCATTTACTTGATAAATGCTTTTACTGAGTATTGTGAATAAGAAGCTTTCATAGGACTAGGTAGATGAAGATTTGTAAGGACCACAGTTCACTACGTTAGATCTGTTATTTTTGACAAGAGGGAAGAAAGGTTAGGGTAGTGCACAGCATAAATAATTTTCAACTAAGGACCTAAAACTTCAGGGTCAAGTCTTTTATGGGTTTATTATTAACCTCCTGACTTCAACTGACTTATGGTTTAATTTTGGGGAATTGTTTTTGAAGACGATAAGGTAGCTTTCTTTCTTTTTTGAAAAATGTTGTTAGTTTTAGCTATTTTCTCACGTTTTCATTGATGGGTGTCTTGATTTTCCTGAATACATGGTCTGCTTCTAATGAATAGGGGGCCTTGGAGGCTATTTAGTTGGTGACAGGACATTAACACTAAATGGGGCTACACTGGGAATTATTCTTCCAGGTATTATTACAATGGAAATAGAAATAACCAAGAGGACAGACACTTATTTAGTAGACAGATACATTAAAAATAACTGTGCTTGCAATAATTAATATTTCAGAAGCCTGTGAAAGTAAATTGGCAGTAAAGAGACAGAATTACAGCTCAGGTTTCCAAGTCTCTGCTCCAAAACTAAGCAAAGTCAGGGATGGGATTAATTTCTTCCACGCAGGTTATAGTCTCAGGGGTTGTTTAAAAATTATTTTGACCATAAAAAACCATGACTGGTGCATGAGAAGAAAGTAGAAGAGTATTGTTTACCCCCTAGACTGATAAAAAGCATGACCTGTTGGAACTTTCTCCAAAGTTATTGGATGAGGTACGGGATAAGGCATTGCCAGGTACAAAGAACTGTTTAAGTGATGGTCCCGCAACCCAGTGGCGTGGCACACAAGTACCTACATTACCAATTATAAACATCATTGCTCAATTAAAAATGCAGTACCATGTGAGCTCTCAAAGTCCTGGCCCACGATGAGGGTAACATCAAATCCAGACAAGGTTCCCTCAGGAGAGCATCTTTTTTGGTGTCTAATTTATTCTCTAAAGCACTGCATAAGGCAGTTCAACTTTAGCTCTAAGCTGTTTTTTTATAATTTTTGGACAATTCTTTATCAGCAGTTGTACAAGCATGGACTGCAGAACCTTACAGCATGATGTTAAACATGTAATATCTAATCACAAAGGCAGTTTCTTCTATATACTAATCAAAAATGCTACACTTCAGGAGATTGAAGCCTATTGAAGCCTATTCAAAAAAGAGGTCTGATTTTCTATCAGGTACCCTTTCCTTGTAGCCTGGTTTTAAAAGAGCAGTGGTGGCTGAGAACAAGAATAAAGCTCCAGTTTACAGACCAAGCTGAATCCTGCAGCCTTTGTCAGAGCAGGAGCCTGTCCAAAAGGAAGGGACTCACTGTGCTAAAGCAGAACTGCTGCTCTGCCAGGAGAAATTCAGCAGGCTAAAAAGCAAAGTCTCTCCTTCTTCTGGGAAGCTGGGCCTGAGCAGCTGTGCACACAGAGCTCCAGCTCTTCTAATGTCTCTTCTTATGCCGCCAGGTTCAGGAACACATAAAAGTAATTCCCATTTAGGTGAAAAGCATTAATTGCTGCTTTACATATAGTAAAGGATTTAATTTTTTTTTAATATGCAAAGAAGTTAAGCCATCTATATTCTGAAATTATCCTTTACATGTTTGTAGAAACACACACTTGTGTGGCTGATGGAGCAACCCTGTTGTTGGCTGAACTGGCCAGGATGTCTCCATACTGGAACAGGCTGCCCAGGGAAGTCGCTGAGGCACTGTCCCTGGAGGTATTTAAAAGATGGATAGAGATAGTGCTTAGAGACATGGTTTTGTGACGGTTTTTGTCAGGAGTTAGGGTTGATGGTCGGACTAAACGATCTGAAAGGTCTCTTCCAACCTAGGCAATTCTACAATACTGCTTCTTGCAGTGTGGAAAGAACTGTCTGAACAAAACCCCGCACACCTTGTAGGCAGACTTTGCAGCCGATTAGTCAGCCACACACTTAAGTCTATTAATATATAGCTCCATTGCCATGGCAGCAGGTTAAAGTTAGAAGTAACTAGATTTGAATAATTTAAATATGCTAAAAATACCAGCTTCTAGGCTTAAGTGGTTCTATTTGTCACTACACCTTGTCATCCATAATGACAATTGCCACCTATGTTAGAAAGTCTCCTTAGAAAACTCAGTCACTGCACATGCACGTAGCTTGCCTGTGTATGTATTCGTACTCCAGAACGTGTTGTACAGTTCCACTTGCAGACACTGAACCCAGTAGTTCTGTTTCTCTAACATAGTGAATACATGCAGCTTGATTTCTATCATAAATCAATGACCAGATATTGGGAAAAGGTTGAACAGATTTAGTTTGATTCACTACAGTCTAGTCACATAAGATTCCAGAAAAATCCGAGTACAATTTCCTAAATTTCTGTTTTGATACATGCTTACAACCACACAAAGACAAAAGAGAAAAATTTAGATTTTTTTAAAAAGCGATTTTGCAATTTAAGTATATGATAAAACCTACAAAAGATGCAGAGAGTACCAAACTTTGTCTTATCTCAAAATATTGACCATGCTTTAAAAAAAAAACAAACCACCACACAAAACAACACAAATTAACACTGGGTTTCAGAAAGGTGGTAGGAAAGGTAGTTCCCCTACATCGGTTTGCCATAGAGCAAAGCCAATGTAAGCTAATATTTTTTCTGTTCCTAAGAACTCCTGACTGAGTGTTCCGGAGCCTCCAAATTAATCCAGTGCCAATCTCAATCAATAGAAACCACTCACCTAAGTAAAATCATTCAGGTGCATTAGTGTTTCCAAGACTGCCTGTTTGACAGCAATGGGAAAGAGACATGGCTCACAGTTAACAAAACAAACATCAAAAAGAATTTGTATTTGTATCTGTATTCAGCAAAGATGCAGTATTCAAGATCTTCTTGGCTTATCGTATTCATTTCTTAATTAAAAAACTAACAGGGAACATTAAACATCTCCCCATTTCATCTTACAATATGCAAATTATAGATACAAGCCTACTAGTAGCAACCTACTGAAACATGTGGCTGCATGCCATGCAGGTGCAAGAAAAAAAGATCATTTTAACATCAAGTGATTACAACTACAAATTTACCTATCAGTAACCCAGTTGGGAAGCTGGTTTAATGGACACTGGATTGAGGCTTTTGAGAGAGAAGTAAAGAGAAAGGAATGTATTGCATAATACAGAAGAATATATGGTTAGGCTCTATAATTTAATATACTTTGGGAACAGACAATCTTTTTCACTTTCTGGGGGATGAAAAAACTGCTTTTTTCCTTATTTCTGTGCCAAATCTGTAGAGAAATCATTTTCATTTGCAATCAAGCGATTCCCCCCTCCCCATCCATCTGGTCCAGCTCTTCTCTACTGGTCAGACCATGAAGCTATGGATAGACATAACTGCATTTACTTATTTCAACTGTAAGAACAAGTTCAACTCTTGCACAGTGATTTTCTCCCTGTACAGCAGTAGAATTGACTATGTGCTACTTGGGCCACATTGGGTCTAAGTCCATGCACGTGAAGGTGACCTTGCACAAGATGGGGGAAAGATTTTGTGCACAAAGAAGTGAGGAAATTGCTTTCATTTGCTGCACCTTCTCTTCCAAGAGACCCCAAAGATGGTAATAGCCCAATGTGACCAAAGGGAAAGGTGTGACCCAGTCTTCACTTCTGGCTCCTTGGTCACGCGTAAGATGACAAACAACAGCCATGCAGCCTGTGATACGATGCCTCAAAGGAGGTTCTCCCTCCTCCCCTCATCAGTGCAAGCGGGGAAGGAAATGTTTTAATTTTGTTTTTCTGGAGGGAGAGAAAGGAATGGGGCAGCATGATGGCTTTGATGGAGCAGAGGCACCCTCAGCCAAAGGTCAGCATGGATGCAGATGTGTCTACAGATCTCTCCCATACCCCCAGGGACAGAGCAATCCTGTTTCGGTGGGGTGACAGAAAGGACTGAATGGCCCAAGATGAAATAACTGCTTTGCCTCTGCCCGGCTGCTGGCGGTGCAGTCGTGGGTGGGAGGAAACCGAACGGTGTTCCTGGCATACCAGAGACCCTCCTTGGGCATGAGAAAAGCGAGACAGCTCATTCCTGGAAGTGGAACAAAAAATACTGAATTTTCCTAAAATATTGTAGATGCACACAATGGGAACAGGAGGCTGATTGGCAAATAGGGCTGCAGCAAGGATCTTCCGGGAGGGATTTTAAGGAGGAAGAGCTAGCTAAGCTTGCAGAACAAGCCGATACTGATAGCTGTGTGAAATGCAGATACAGGGAGGAAGAAATGTTTTAAATTTGAGCTGCTATTGCGACTGTGGATTTCCAGCACTGCTTCATTTGCTGCCCCCACTAGATTGCCACTTTAAATTTCTGTGAGATTACGCTGTGCTGGGAGATCCTTCTGCTGGGATCATTAGGCATCTCTCAATTCAGTTTTCCAGTAAAAATCTGAAAGTTACAATTTAGTGGCACAGCTGCAGTTATTGAAACAGCTCTGGCTCCGCTGGCTGAGTGCTCTGAGATGGGGAAGGAAGGGGAAAGACCAATCATGGGGCAGAGGAGCTGGTTGGGGATGAGCACAGGAAAGGCATGGGAAGGACAAGGAGGCTTCACATCAGCAGAAGCGTCCAGAAGAAGGGAACATCATCAGAAGCCTTATTTCATTGTGTTCATATTTAATACTGTAATGAATTCGGAAATCTTGTTCAGACCCAGGCCAAGATTGACTGTTCATCTTCCTGTTCTATCCTGCTGTTTGACCCTTTCATGGTCCTCCCCACATGTGCTGGGTATTACCTGTGTATAACCAACAGCTTGAGTATCTTATTATAAAGAAGGAAACCCAAGACACTGACTCACTGCATGGAGCAATTATATAGCATAGGAGCACACTGAACGGGATGTCATGTTTGCTGAACTCATAGGACAGCTTTTCATACCCGAGTATGCTGACCCACGTGTCAATTGTGCTCTTTATGCCGCCAGTTTATTCATCTAAAATTATGCTTCTTTGTTTGTGTCAATGGCGAGGTATGACCAAACTGTGGCCATACCAAGCCCTGACCAAGTAGATGGACTTGCCCATCAAAACTGATCTTGAAGGACACCATTAGTACTTTCAGCTTCCACACATTGAATTGGCACCCCTGGGTCTTTTGGCTTTATCTATACACAGAAGCAAGAAAATGAAGGAATGGGAATAAGAATTGTTGGCTGAAAATCTGAAGGCGGAAGACGTAAACATTCACAGAAGAATTATGTTCATAATTCCAAGTGTGCAGAAAAAGGAAAGCATATCTTAAGAGGAAATGTCATCAAATTTGGAGGAATAGTCAATATAGTCCCCAGTGTTAAAAAAAAAACCCAAACCAAAAACCTCTAAAAGTACAGGACAGCTGCTGTTAAAGGACAGCCTCCTATGGGCACAATATCTAATAATCCTGATGCAGGGAAAATGGAAGTAGTAAAGAGACTCAGGACCTCTTTAACAATTCAGATAATCAAAAGCAAAGTGTATTTAAAGTGGAATTGTGCTGAAAGTGGAAATATAATTAAGGACAAATGTAAAATAATAGCAGAAGTACATAGGAATAGAATTGAAAAGGCAGAGGCAAAAAGCAAGGTATAACCAGGTATTAATCTAAATTAAAACAAGAAAAGCTTTCTAGAAATGCATCATCCATAACAGAACCATCAACTTCCCTTATTTTAGTCAAACAAATAGTGGCAAATGGAGAAGAGCTCAAATATCCAAAGCTTGCCTGCCTTCAGTTTCCACTAAGGTTAATTACCGCCAGATACTTGAACAATTAATTTTAACTGGGAGATAAAAGCATAGGACAGAAATATGAAAAGGACAGGTTGAAGAATATTTGTTAGACACAGTCAAGTTTTAGGGACAAATGAAATACACTTTCAAGTACTCAAGGAATTAACTTAAGCCATCTAAGAACCATTAGCAATTATCTTTGAGAACTCAGAGGACAGAGAAATCCTGGGGGACCAGGGAAGGGCAAAGAGAACATCAACTCTTAGAAGAGAAGACAGAAGGAAGGTCCAAAGATTTAAAGATGAGTCAACCTTGCTTTTATACTTGGAAGTGTATTAGAACAGTGCTTAAAACGATGAGACAAAAATGTGAACATAGACTGTATGAATGTCTTGAGAACAAATTAACCCAGTCACCAAAACGAGGTATTCCTGACAGTGATGAGCACCTGGAAAAGTTGCAGACATACTCCAGCGAGGCTTTTGATAGCTAGATTATCTCTCATAAATTTCATAAGTAAGCTCAGGAAATATGGCCTAAATGAAGTTATTATGAAGTATATAGAAAGTTGTTTTAAAAATAGCACTTAAAGCTATTACCTTTGATCATCCAATAAAATGGGAATATGCTTTCAGGGACCTTTCACAGGAGGCCTTTCCTGGACTTTGTTCTGTTTTATGTTTTCATCTTTGGCGGTGGAATTGACTGCACTTCTCCATAGGTCTGAGAGACAATGCATTCTTTAGCAAGACATGCATGTTTTCACAAATATGGCTGTTTGTGTGGTCCCAAAGCAGTAAACAAAAAATGGAGAGGCATTTTGTTAGAGGACTGGGAATGGTTATTTTAAGTTGGAGACATTTCTGTAAAGGCTGTCTTGCGTGAAATGCTGTATGTAGTTACCGTGGCTCAGCAAGTCTAAGGTAACCTCCCGCTTCTCAACAAAATCCGGTAGCAGAGCCAAGCACTCAAGTGACAGCGCTGAAGACAGATATAAGGAGATGAGGATTTATCAGCTGAGATAAGGGGCTTTGGCTTCCTCATTAGTTACAGTCACTGTGGTTGAGCAACTGCACAGCCTCCTCCTCCAGACCCGGGGGGACAAAGCTGGCTACGAATTGCTGGGAACGCTGCATTTATCATCAGCTCCAATTCACTTCCAATCTAAGCATTAGCAATGCAGTTGTATTTATAACTCATTCAGGGGAAAAAAAAATGAAATTAACAGTCATAAAGAAACAGCCATTCTGCAGCAGTTTGATTCAAACCTTATTTCAGGCTTTGGGAATGCAAGAAGCTTATAGCCCCCACCGTAAACAAACAAGTAGTGCAACACTACTCATACAGGAATACCTTTTTTTGAGAATCAGTCAACCATAAGGACAAGGTAGCCCAGCTGAGAAGCAGGCCAAGTTATCTAGGTGGTGTGTTTGTCTGGTACAGCAATATTGCTTTTGGTACTCAAAGCACATCTCGCTCAAGACCACAGAAATCAGAAAAAATTTATCCTTTTTGTTAGATATCCTTCATCATCTCCTGTAGAAACAGATAAGGAATGGTCTCGCTCATGAAATCAAGGTGCCTCTTCAAAGTCTTAAACAAGTTTGAAAGAAAGTCACAACAAGTAACAGAAGACCAAGTAGTTACNGGGGGGCAGGAGGGAACCCAAAACACAAGACCAGCCAACCTCTATGAGATTGCCTCTTTTGCAAAAAGGAATAAAAAGCACTGATGAACCTTGACTGGCTCAGTGTCAGATATTATCTACAGAAAGTTTTCTCTGTGCCTCTGGTATTAAAAGTGGACTGTACAGCTCTTCCCCCTTCCAAGGGGCTCACAGATAATTTTATGCATAGTCTGGCTTGACCCAGAAGACTATTAATTCAAGGAATACATGCCTTGAAAGCAGAACTGAAGATAAAACTAAGCATGATACAGTAAATTTAAATTGTTGATATGATAGCTGCATATTAATCAAAACAAAAAGTTGCTGAGGTCTTGCATATTGAGCTAAACTAGATTCACACAGAGGGACACGAAGAAAAGTGAGAGAGGAATTCTTCCTCCCTTGTGCTCTTCCACATGCTTTGGCTCTAAGCCTGGGGACCAGGAGTGAAGCAGCAGCACTAACAACCAAAAAGAGAAGAATGGGCAAGATTAAGGCTGTTACTTTTCCACCTGCAGACTTCTCAGCAAGCCAATGGGAGTGGGAGCACATGATATTTGGAAAGAGAACAGCAAGGGAGACATCGGGTTTGTGCTTCTTTGCTTCTCAAAGTATATTCTGCAAGTTCTTTTTGTTTGTTTTTGTGTGACATTATGATTAGTCTTCCCAAGTTTGGCTGAGTGGTGAGGATATTTAGTATGAATGTTCTTGTTTTGAAAAGATTGGTGGGTTGAGAGGTTAAATTATAACAAACTGTATTTTCTAGAAACTCATTGGACCTCTGACTCCACAGCAAAACAATCAAGTTAGTTCCCTAAAATGCTCTATTTTTATGTCATCGGCATTACTCCCTGCACCAGTGATTTGGTCACTATGGGATCTTCCAGCCTTAATGAGACCAGACTTCTAATGTAAAACATGAGCAGAGTTCTCCCCCACTTCAGAAGTATTGCAACTCTTTAATACAAAGCAGCAAGACGGGTCACCATCCTTTTTTTGTTCAAGTAATAAAGTGTTTCAAAGCCATGTCCCCCAGGCGTTGTATGCACAGACCTCACCTGCACTGAGACCTGAAACTACAACACAGCATTAAAAGGTATATTTTTTCCTTCAAAGCCCTTTTATAATTCCCCACCAACACTTATGGGAGGTGGGCAAACCCATTAAGAAAGAGAGGAATATACTTCCCTCCCAAACAAAGCCTTGAATTACAAACCAAGAAAAGCTAGAGGTCTGACACCTAAAAGAAAACCTTGAAAAATCTCTATTTCTAATGGAGATGCATCTGCTTCTCTCACTCCAGCAGTGCTACAGTACAGTGTCCTACACTCACCTCCCCCGCCGTCATTATGTAGATATATGCTCTATGGTAAAAGTTAAGAAGAGTTAATGATATTTAAAATCCATTTCCAAATCAGCTTTTTCTGCATCTCCCTCCCCATCTGTATCTGTTTACTTGGCTGAAAAATCTGTCTGCAGTACTTTGATATTTTTCTGTAGAAAAGTCATTTATTCAAGAACCAGAGACCTTCAGCAGGTTTCCAAGCTATTTTGGTATTTGTCATTTCCATAGCGGTTTCTTGCTTTCCACTGTAAACAATAGCCATAATGAAACATACTTTGGAAAACAGGAAAATAAAAATCAGCTAACAGCTACTTACTTCCCCCCTCCACCTGCCCAGGAGGCGGACGGGAGCTCTCACTAGTAGCTTTTCATAGACTCAAAGCTGTTCTTAAAAGTACTTTGTGGTGGCCTTTCTCACCTCCAAAACCACAGATCTCTCATCAAGGCCAGGTTTTGATCCTCCTCAAACAGAGATTTAAAGAAGTCCAGTGATGTCAAATACCTGCTGAAGCACAAGCTGGAGCACTCAACGGGATTGGCGATTTATCTTTCACAGCAAATATGGGAAGAAACACAATGAAGTTACTTTATACAGAAGGAGCATATAATTACACTGGAGTTCATGTGTGTGAAAGAAATATATGAAAAATCAGTTTCCCATTTGTTCTGAAGGGTGTTCCTACCACTGACAACTCCTGCATAATTTCACTGCATAGACTGGAACAAGCATAGATTGAAGCAAGGTCAGAATTAGTTGTAATTTGTCCTACTTAAGGAAAAATCATTTTCTGAACTAGCTCTTGCAAAACACCAGTTCTTTTCCACCTGTGTTACTTACCCACTGACTGATCTGTTCATGTTGGTTTGTCTCTGTACCTTATATCTTCACTTGTAAGAGGAGAGTAATAACTTCCAACTTGAGCTCTGCCAGCCCAATTTGCCTTAAAAACAGCCATATACACAAAACTGCATAAGAATTTCTAAAATATTAAAACCAACCTGGTGCCAATCTCCTATTGCCCATCAGTGAGGCTTCCCACTGTACCACTGGGAATCTTCCCTTCCTTAGGGACTTCCTGTTAGTCCCTAATGTGGGCTAATAACTAACCAATAAGAAATTCCTAGCGCACAGTAGCTCTTTTATTTTCGACACTTCACTGTCATTTACACATAACTTCTGAATTTAACCCACTGTACATTCCAGGTAGAAGATGAGGTCAAGCACACCAGGTGATGATGGTGCTCATGCGGTAATCAGAGAAGTTTGTGTCAGTCAAAGGGCCCCAAGGAGCTCTTTATTGTGCAGCTTCCATGATGGCTGGTGGCTGTTTCTACCCTTCTGAAATCTGCATTCTTTAGGTCCATTTGAGATATCTGGACAGGGGCTGTCCAGAAATGCTTCGTTTATCCTCCACCATACACAAATCAACCCCCCAGCACATGCTCACTGCCACTGAGGAGTGCCCACCCTACCTTTTGCCTGCTTAAAAATTGATTTTTACATCTTGGCAAAATTAAAAGCCCCAACAGAGTAGGATTTATTACACATTTACACCACAGAGACACTGGCCACACTGCACATGACCCCCACACATCTGAGCACATACTGCTGTCCAGAAACTTGGAGAAAGAAATGCAGCAGCTTCACCTTGCTACAAATACATCCCAAGTACATGCCTACCAGCAGCACTGACCTACCCGAATTTTGGCAACCCCTCCTAGGCTGATGAGTCTGCCGTGTTCTTGCCACCAATGGATGCAGCAGCTGCAGTGCTGGTTCACAATAGTTTTAGATTTCATCCTAAATTAGCCCACGGTACTCGACTGCTAAAGGAAGAACTGTTATCACAGGTAGCTAGGCACAGCAAGTTGAATACAGACAGGTGTCCTTTTCCACTAGAAGAAAAAATCCTGCAAAAAAAAAAAGCCATGCCTGGGGTTTCAAGCTTTCTCATCAGAATTCAACACGATACCAACATCTCTAGGTAGAACAAACACTGCACAAGAAAGCAAGCCTTGGTGAAGAAACGAGTGAAGCAAGGTGTTTAAAATATGGTACTGAATTCACACTCCCTCTTTTCCTCAAATGTACTTTTCTTTCCCCACTGCCCCCACTCACTCAAAAGGAGGTGCTGCCCTGCGGCTCTTCTAGAGCAGGTGAAGCCATGCCGGCGTACGGCTCCACGTGTCAGGGCACGCAAGTCTCATGTTGTATTCACTGCCTCACAGCATCACAACAAAAGGCTTTTTTAGGGGACAGTGGGAAAGGATGATGGTGCCAGAGCCTCAGGGAATCATTCGCAATTATCGCAAAGGAGAAATGAAGAGTTGACTGAAACCAATCCCAGTAGCAACAGCAGACTGCAAACTAGACTGTTCACAGCTCCACTTGGGTTGATCAACCAGAAAAGTCTACGCATAACATGAGGAGAGAGCAGGACTTGGGTTCCCAGACAGCTCTCTTCTGCAACTCAGGAGTTCAACTTTTTGATTATTCCTGGTGGTTTAAGGACGAACTTTGTTCTAAACTATTAATCCATGGCAATAGGCTAAGTAGGTGATCTTTCTAATGGAAAATTGATTACGTAGCAAAGTCCGGTGCAGAACTGAAATAGTACGGATATTAAATGGCTCTTAAGCAAGGAAAAATGATTAGCCATTGAAAGTTCCAGCTAAGTTCTGATTTGAAATAAAAGGTCACTGGCTTTTTTAGATATTTCAACTTCATTGAAATATTGTTTTGACAAACATCTTTGAGAGTTTGGGATTTCTTTTAGACGCTTACAAACAGAAAGGGATAATCAGAAATCAAAAGCTTTTTTTCAAATACATTTAAATCAAGCACCAAGAACATAGCTTTCCTACTTTTTCTTAGCTTGTTTCATAAGAATTATGAAACAACTATATTCAAACATGCAGGCTGTCAAATCCACACTTTGTCAAAGACTGCATGGAGAAACCTCCACACTACTGCTTTTAATCGCTTTAGTGGCTTTTAGTGTATTTGAAAGGCTTTTTTTCTTTTTCTTTTTTTTCTTTTCACAAGTTGAGTCCTACTCCCCAGCAGCATTCAAGGCCAATGCTGAGATATATGTGCCTGTACTCAGATGGACACATTTCTGCTCTGACCTGTTATCTTAGATAATTCCACTTTTCCAGGCTGACTCAGACACTTCTCTGTTACGCCTCAAGTAGTTACCTCACCTAAACCTGGTCTTGCTTCCTGTCAGGGGAGTCAGACAACAGCCATTAGCACAGTTCAATGAAACACTGCACTGAGTACATGGAGTTTCCTCTCCTGAACAGGAGTGCACAAGAAAACTTAGTTTTGTTTCAGGTGCAAAACCCACTCCACTTAGTGGCTGGACAAAAGGAGCTCAGTTTTAATCCATCTTATGTCTCACCTGGCCACTTCCACTAGTGAAATGCAAAAAAAATCGGTCATGTAAGATGAGAAACAGGCTACACCTACTGCAAATTTGCTTTGCCCACATGGAATCATCCAGCAGAGGCAGCTTTGAATGCTCAATGTCATTTAATTCATAAGGGCCTCCAACAGAGCTGAAAGGCAAAGTAGACTAATAGCGAAAAACAGGGGGAAGAAAAAATAAAACCAAAGATTGCTGCATGTAATCTGGAAAATGGACAAGATTGAAAAAGGGCATCTCTCACGTACTCACTCAAAAAAGGTAAATCTTACAACTATCCCAACATGCAAACAACACACAGGGCAGCAGCAAGTATTTACATCTTAACATTATTTAGCGGAGATTCATGTCGTCCAATGCAGCGGGAATGACAGTTGAGCTCACGATGAATAGATTTCAATGCTTTTGTTCAAAGAGACCGTAAAATAAGAAAAGAATATGTACCAGCACATTCATACTCTGGAAGACAGGTAGCAGAGACCAGTAATGTCATCCAAAATACAACCTCACTTCCAATAATGGTTTGACATACTAAGAGTATTTAATATTTGTCATTAAATTCTTTCTCTCAGTGGAAGCCAGCTAAGGAACTGTAACCGTTAGTAACTTTTGAGAATTACTGCATACCACAGAAATATAGGTGCATTTTTCCACTAGGCAACACAAAGAAAGGGAAACTACAGAAATTCTACAACCTATCAGAAGCTAAAAAGAAAACAGTCTCCAAAACTGTGTTCATTAGGAGGGACAGAGGAAGAAAAGAGTCAAGAGTGGGATGCACCCATTGATCATTGCAGGAGAGTGAGCAAAATGGGTTCATATTTGTACAGGCACTGAAGAATGAGCAACAGCATCCTCCAAAAGAGACAAAGAGAGTCCCCATTTTGTTTGAGAAGGTTCCATATGGCCAAAAATCATAACAGGTTAAATGGCTGCATCCAAGGACACTTTCCATCTGAGTAAGTGTACTCCCAAAGAAGTGTCAATAACTCACGGAGGACCAACAAGTTCAAGTGGTACCGAAATGCATCTCCAATGAATTGAGTGTAATGAACTTGGCTAATGGTTCGGTAAGTGTTTGAAATTGTGCTCATTGTTGTTATTGTTAAGCTTGGATGCAAGAAGAGCAATCAAACCGCATTATCTGGGGGAATCTGGGGGCAAGTGGAACCAAGGCACTTAACAAAAGCTGGTAAAACATCTTTGCCACACAACTCTATAAAACCACATGTACGCAAGAAGTCAGTTTGAGGTTTTCTGCCTTAAAAAAGGAGTCTAGGAATTAAAGTATCATGAACTCTATTTGTATTGAAAAAAAACCCTGAAACAGGGTCTAGGTAAACGAGCAGAACATGTCCACCACAACACAGCTTCCAGGCTCAGTGCCTAGGCCTTCGGAGAAGCAGAGACCACACACCTTTTTACAGACAAATGGGGCTGCCAAGAAGATTACTTGTTTCTGCAGCTTCAGAGACACTCTGCCTAATAGCTGTCAGTGTAGGTGAAAATGCCTTCTGGGGAAGAGAAATCGCTTCTGTGAGAGTGCTTTTTCTCCTATTGCTGCCACCCCAGTGCAAGACGCTTGTGGCCCCCTGAATGCTGGCTTTGGGAAACACAACCTGAAGTGAAGACTTTCCACGCTCTGCTTTTTCACCTGCACTCATTAAATTGTGACTAATGACTCCAATACAACACTGCAGATCTTAAGCCATGAACTAAATGAGAAAACCCCCAATTTACTTGCCTAGCCGATATATTTCAAACTCCTGCATAATCAGTGCTAGACCTGGCTGTTGCCCAGGAGCCCTCTCAGAAAGGCTATACATTCCCAAAATCTCCTCTGCAACCACCAGTTAAAATGGGAAGTTTCAAACTGAGAAATAGTCAGTGTGGGTTTTATGAATTTTTTTCTTTAAAACAGCATATTTACCTCCTACCATTAAACAGATTTCATCCTGGTAAAAATAGATCCAAATTACGGCCAATAGTGTTCTTAAGCTTCCAGGAACCTTGCAAAAGTCAAGGGGAAGAAATACTTAGTAAAAGGAGAAAAAGTAAGAAGTCACTTTTACGTTCTGCCTCACATAAGGGAGAAAAATATTATATACCTTAATCGTTGGCACACACATGCCTATATACTTAGTTATATTTCTTGCTCACAGATCGCAAAGCCACACTGGAGAAGGGAGAGTCGCTTGCATTTTCTAAAAGACAACGGATTCTCCTATATAGCTTGGAAGAAGAAATTTTCATATTGTACTGTATAGTTAGTACCATACCGTGAACATTATCCACTGCTCCTTTGAGATAATACCTGCCCAATTTTGGCTTTGACTTTCAATTAAAACCTCAATACTAAGCTGGCAAAGTACTATTTATTCTTCGTACCACACAAATTAAAGGGTCGTCATCCACCACACAATACCAGGACAAAAAAAGTACTTAAAGAGATAAAAGAAATATGAACTTTGCACTGACATGAATATAGTTTTTACCTAGCAATAAACAGGAATCTTAAAGTTAGTCTACTGATCTCCTGAAAATAATTTGAGACGAAAATACACTGCAATTCAGTCACATATGGAGCTTGGGCAACCCACATCAGAAGTTCTTCAATGGTGTTTCTTCAAGTCTTGCTTTGCAATTTATGACATTAACACAGCTCTCCATGGGAAAAAACTTTTAGCCTTTCATGCCATTTCACACATACGTAGATTGCCGTGTGTGTTATAGTTTGTGTATTCTCTCATTCAGAGTTTTTGAGACATAAACATGCCCTGTGGCTAAGTGCTTGTAATTAAATACAGTGCTGAAGAAGCTAATTAAAAAACATTTTGATGATAGCTGCATAATACTTAATAACCTTCATAGTAGAACAGCTGTGCAGAAAATACTAGATTTGTTAACATTTTTAGGAGTGTTACATTAATACCATGTTTACATGACTGCAGGCACTAAGGACCAGGGGAGACAAGCATCACCCTGGGTGGCTTTTGGGCTAATTGCAGGGGCTCGGTGTCACCTAACCTGGGCACAGGAGAACACTGCTCTGCACCGCTGCCTTCTGTAAGTGCAGGTACCGCTGCAGAGGCAGCATTTTAAATGCACATACACCCTAAGGGTAAACGCTGGCTTGGTCACCTTGGGCACAAAAGTTACAGAAAAGCAGATATCCAGGCAAAAGTCTGCTTACCATCTCCTGGTGAGGAGCTTCCCTTCTATGATAGGAAAGTTTTGGGGCTGCACATGTGCTCTCTCCCTTTTGTTCCATAGGGGACCTCAATGCAAAATTTGGGATTTCTGTATTCCACTCTGGGGCCAGGAACTAGGAGGCAGAAGATACAACACACAGTGACCATTTTCTTACTCAAAATAGCTCACGTACCCCAGATGTAGCTATTTTCTTTTGTACCAAACCATCACTCACACCCCAACAGTTATTGGGACTCCACAGCTCACTGAAACCAAGAAGAACCTCATAATAGAAATTATTTTTTTCCCATGCCTCAGGAGCACAAGCAGTTTTCACAAACCGCAGAAGTCACAAACAGATCACTGTAAGGGGCAGATTGCAAACAAATATTCCATATGCAACGTGGAAAAAAGGGGACAAAGCAAAATCAATAGCAATATGCTTACTAATATGTGTTTTAGCCACAGGCTGCAGCATGGAATGCAATATACGTAATGTAAACATTTTCAGCGTAACACAGTTCAATAAAATGATAGATATTCTAAAAATAAAGTGTCCTCAAAGAAACAGAAGACATAATATCTACCCTAAAAAAAAAAGAAGAAACTCCTTGTAGCCTCAACGATCAGTATACAATGATAAGGGCTTTCAAGGCTAACTTTCTAGCAAAGAAAAAGGTTTTTTGAAAAAAATTCTTAGACATTGCAGTCCTGCGATGCAATGCTTGGAGACGTACTGCTGGAGGGGCTGCAGTCAGGGATGCCTTAGGCAGAAATTCAGTAGCCTCCCAAGGCCATAAGGCACAGGGAGGAGAGGGTAGGTCTGAGCAGGGTCCTACGGGCTCCAGCGTTGTGGCAATGAGCTTCCAGAGTGGAATAACACCTTCCTCACAGCACAGTATCTTCCAAGAGTGAACAATGACAGTGTAAAGTGAAAGTTAACACTTTAAAAAGTGGAATTTCCATTTCCAAGAACTTTGGAAGGCCCTCGTTCCTCCTATACTTCTCACCTCATCACCTTGGGACTAATTTCGTACAACATGGCCAAGGTTTCATCCTATCGCTGTATGGAAATAAAATGCAAATCATTCTTCACTGTCTGTTTTGCAATCATCTGATTTTTAAAGCAATCCCCAAGTGCGTGTGATTTGTAGGGAAGTATCTGAGTTTGACAGCCATATCTCACAATCCTGCACGTAAGTTAAAGAAAAATCTCATGGATTTCTCAAACAAAAGCCTTTAAAACACTCAACTGGACTTGTTGCATCAGACCAACTCCTTGTCAGCTATCCGGCTTCCTATCCAAAACCGATCTTCATTTTTCCAGACTGTTGCAAGAGTCAGATATTGGGAGTATGAAAGAGGAAGCAGTTGTGGGGGTTTTTTTTAATTTTTATCGTTTATACTGAGGAGCCTCAAAACATTGAGTTAGAGTCCACTTAAATGCGGGTGTGAAGGGTTTGGTCTAATTGCACCTTTTTTCATCTTGCCAGGTTATTTGCTTTAATCCTATCATCCCAATGACTTCCACAACCTAATTATACCTTGCAGAACCAAGTAAAAATCTAAGAGAGAAGCTGTCCGAGGTTTATTGAACACTGTTTTAAGTCATTAATAAAAAGGAAAAATCATTTAAGAAAACAATAGCTCTCCAACAAAAGAAAAAGCTGATTCTTCGTATGGCTATTTTGCAAGAATAAGTATTTTTGTGGCAGAAGATTTTTATTGCAAAAGAACTTATTTTTGGATGGCGAAAGTTTCTTGAACCTTGAATGACTGAGTACCATTTTTCATTATGTTAATTTAAGTGGTAAAAGGGTTTCCTGACTGACACTAATTGAGGGTCCCTCCTGGGGCTTAATTGACATGAGTTTGTCTCTATAAACCTGTACTGTTAATCAGCTCCCTACACTTTGAAAAATGTTTGCAGCTGAAGTGTCAGTGGGGGTTACAGACAGACAACATTGATTCTAAGTGAGGGTACTTTTGAATACTCTGGTTGTGGTATTTCATTAAATGATATTTTCCTACTCTTGTTCTAAAGTAGGGTGATAGTGACTTGGATTCAGTTACTGATGGAATTACTTTCTGTTGTTGTTTTGTAGGCTTTTAATTCAGATGTTAAGCATTTCCTTTTATCTGCAGCAGGCTTAGATAACTTGATGTTAAGTACTGTTTTAAAACATATAGAATTAGCTAAGATATCAAGCCATCCTGTTCCTCAAGAGTTGGTTTTTTTGATTGCTACACCTACAATATTGCTGTAGTAATACCATATTTAGGAAATACAAGAAAAAATGTGTTCCATAACAGCAATTAAAACAATATCCTTTCTTCCAGTACAAAACCAGCATTGAGTATTTTCTGAAGTTCTAGTCTACACCTAAAAAAGGGCTATCAAAAGAATTTATTTGCTTAAATCTCCCTGACACTAGGAAAATTACAAATTTTCCAACATCTTAGAGGCATTTCTTCAAAGAATGTATGGTTTTGGACTCTGTAATCCTCTGACAACACCATCACAATCATGCTTCATACTGATTTACCAAAGTCCTGCACCAGCATCTGTAAGGATAACATCCAACAGTAAAGAGCAAGAAATATATAAAACAACATAAAAATATGCATTAATGTGTTCATGATTAAACTACACTAGAATGGAATTACCTCACCAACTTTGTCCTGGGTTATTCCTATTTTGATTTAGAAAATCCCTTTTAAAAGAGTGTTTACTATCCAAATTAGGCTATAAACATAGCACTGGTAGCTGTTATAGGAGAAAGGGCTATTTCCAACATCCCATTTTTAGCACATCTTTTACTCGCATCAGTTCTCATTTCATTAGAAGTCCTATGTGCTCACAGTATCAGTCATTACCCATTAATTATAGGGGTACAGTTATTATAAGCATCCAAGATGGGTGATAAATCTGAAGGTCTGAATTTCTATCATGCATATAAAAGAGGTGATTTCATAGCATTATTTCTCAATAGAAAGTAGGGTGTCAAGATACTGCTTTGTGTTTGATTTACTTTGCTAATTGTAGTCTTTGCTCACTAACAGTATCAGAAAACTGGTTACAAACAGTTTTACAGAATGAAAGATGCAATTTGTGAAGCATAACTGATTATTTTACTGCCCATTGTGGATGGCAAGGATGCTTGGCAGAAACAGGAATTGCTGAGCAATAGCATTGTAGGTGACTTATACAGAAGCAGAGATCCCACTCTGTGTGTTAGTGGGACTCCTTTTCAGAGTTTAATTCTCAGATGTTTTGGGAAGATAAAGCACAGCAGCTATAAACAAACTTGAATTTAAGTTATGCAGAACTAATCCACAAGATATTTCAGGGATGAGACTTTTCCTCTTGCCTTAAGGCCATGCTGCCAGGCTCTTGGACCTCCAGTACAGCACCGCTTTCCCACAGCCCCAACAAAAGCAATCCTGCTCTACTGATCTACATTCATAGCGCTGACATAAAGAGCATTTTACTAACCCATCCTGCTGACTATACTGCTCCTCTTCATACAGCCCCCCTTAAAAGTGTCAAACAGGTTAGCTACTTTCACAGCCCTTAGCAAAATAACATCTGCTCTAACATCCCTCCTGCCATGTCAAGAGCTCAGTCGGCCTTTCCTCATTCACTCCACATTGGCTTCCATCACTCGGGTTTCTCAAAAAAGCACCTTCATGCTATCTTTTACCCTTGGGAGGAACACTTTAGAAATACCTGTGAAGGTACTTCATTATTCCCCTTCAAAACTCTTCATAATTCATCTACTGTGAAGCACTTTGGAACAGTAACTAGATTTTGGAGAGGGTTTTGCCCTGTGTTTGTACAATGCTCACTATAAGGTCATAGAAGCTACAGACAAGTTGATAATAACGGTAATATTTTGTATGTTCACAAAAATGCTGACCTACCTCCTATTTTATAATAGCTACCTGAGTGGGAAACACACAGCAGTAAACATGGCTAAATCCATTTTTATAGACAAGTATATAAATTATTGGGCTAAACTCATCAAAAGCACAGTAGGTTAACTGATATACCAAATGAAAAAATCTGATGATGTCCTAAAAACAGCGATACAAGCGTGGCCTTTAAATTGTTAAATTATTTGGACAGGGAAAGTCATGTCCATAAAGATAAGCATAGGAGGCATACTGAATTATTATTTCAGTTCAAGTTTTTGTTTCCCAAGAAGTCAAAGCTTGTTGGTTGCTTTGAATTTCATAGTCATAATGGGATGACCCAATTTAAACGAGCACATTGCAAGTCTCCAGAACCATTTTTCACATCATTCATTCAACAGCTTTTTCTGATGGCTGTATTGCTTAGCTGGGTCATATGTCAAAAGGTACCATGTGTTGTCAGGATGTTTTCTTAAAGTTACACCAAGGAAAAGAAAGATCAAAAAGATTTTAAGACAGGCTCATGAAAACTTGCAATCATAAGCCATTCCACAATACATAAATCATACAATTGTTCCAATACCAGCACTCAGTGCATGATGGTGTCCATCTGTTCAGCAAGCAGCTATCAGAGCTATTTCATATTTTTCCATTCTGCTAGATCTGCCTTCCTGATACTCTGTCCAGTGTTGTTTCTCTCCCCTTTTGCATGAAATGCAATATATAAAATACAGGTACATGGTTTGTTGTTACGTCAACTCAATTTTGTGAGCACTGAGCAACAAACCACTGAGAAATAATGATTTTTGACTATTCTTAAGTACAAGAGCAGTGGTTATTAACTATCCAGTCTGGGATTTGCTTTGAGTCATGTGCTTACACTAGCAAGTTACAGTCATATAGTGAAAGCTGCTATTGTAAGATTCTCCTGGCAATAACACAAAAAAAATCAAGCCCAAGTTACCTATGCTTCTTACTACAACATCCCAAGACACTTTACTATTAATGCAAACAAGAAATTTTCCCTCCAAAGCATCTTCTGTTCCTACTGCTGTCTCTGAGATGCCGAATACTGAGATAACACTAACCAACACACACTGTACTTTACAGTAATTAAATACATTGGTAGGCTCCAGCATAAGAGTCTCTTGCATAGCTCCGTAGATGACTGGTCCAGCCTTGCAGAGCTGCTCCTTGGCTGTGGTACCCAGACTGGAACAGACATAAAAGTCATTTCACCTAAAAATTTTGTAGCAAGCAGAAATGCCTGCATCAACTGAGAACATGCTATAGCTGAAAACAAAGCTCTACAGTCAACCCTGACAAATTCCTCAAAATGCTTTTTCCGAGTAGTTTACGTAAATTATTTATGGCTCTAGAGGAGTGGCTGTGTGGCATGTTTGCCAGAAATTAGCTCAGGAATTTAAGAAGGCTTTTCAAAGCCCCTTGTGAAACTCGGAGCTCAAACATTTTCCCTACTACCCTGCTGGTGTTGAGTGTAAGTGATTGTACACCAGTCACTGGGAACTGCTTCTTCCACTCCCATGTTTGTGATACCAGCTCCTGAAGCATCCTCACATTAAGGAGGATCTCTTACCCTTTCTATAGCTACACACTGGCCTCATATTTTTCTCCTTAATATCAAAATACCTGAACACTCCAGAATTTATTTGTTTCTACCTTAACAAGACTTGGATAAAAGATTACACAGGCTTCTTTGCAAAGTCCAAATAAAAACAAAGGCTTAGAAGGATAAAAGTGGGGAATACAGAAAATCTCCTTTAGTGCATCTACTCCAAGGTTAAGCAAAAAAAAATCTTCTCTGTTCTGAATCTAGCAGCCAAGCTTTAAACTCTTATTTACTCTGAGAAGGCAGAAGCCTAGTTTTAATCCACACTCATTTCCCCAGCAATGTTTTCACAGTCAAAAATTTGGGGTTGAAGGTATCACCCTCAGCCAGGTTTGCTGTTTGCTTTGGGATTCACTCTCGCCTCCTCTGTCCTAACTTTAGCCTTGTTCAGAAAGGTATTTTTCCTTCAAAACTTCACCTATTTGGAAATATAAGTGTCACTTTGTCAGTCCACTATTTTTTTATATTTAAATGGATGAAAAACTGGAAACCCATTGAGCCGTAAAAGGCTCTCACCTATTAACACTGTGCACAACTTAAGTGCTGAAATTTTCCAGTCATCCAGGGACACAGTATGTCTTTATATGCAGACAATCATGCCTTGAAAAAAATCTATAAACTTTAATCCTAGTTATATAAGTAATAATTGTTGATTGTCGACTTTGGGAAAAATGGGTGATGCATAACCTTTGCCTTTGGATGTTACCAAACCATAGCATTTAATTGTTGTAAGAAACATATCACGGTGAGCTTTATTACACGTGCTAAGATATTAAGAGTCCTGACAGAATGGTAGTGTTTGCTAATTTACATGCCATGACCCACACTAGCGGGCTCTGGGGATCTGTTAATAAGCCTTTGGGGCAGACCAGAATGAGATTCACAATAAAAGTACACTTACAGGTCATAATCTAGTAACTGTCTGTAGTAAACACATGAAGAATACAACCACAGATAAGAGGAGCAAGAAATCCTTAAGCAGGATTTAATCTTTAAACTCTGCAGTGTCCTTTAATCCTTAAACTCTGCAGTGTTTTCAGGGTATTTTATACAAACCAAAAAAACCCTGACTTCACGCATTTGTATATTCATATCAGAGGTTTCACTCAGTAGTACAGCTTTCAAGCGTGTACACAAGCTATCCACTCTTGATAGAGAGTGGATTTCAGTAGGACATTAAGTTCATTTCCAGAGTCATCAAAACCAGATAAATTGGTGGCTCGGATTTTAAGCAAGTCATTTCACCACATAGCTCTAATATTAAATGTACATTTTACGAAGCCTAGGAAAGTATGCATATTTCCATTGGCTAATAGATAGTTACAGATCTACACTGCTCTTCCAGACAAACTAGTTTCTGCTAGAAGAGTTAGTTTATCAACTGGCTGGTCTAATGAATTTGCTCATTCTGCTCAGGCAGTGTAGTTGTCACAACTCAGTAATTAGGCATATGCAAACAGACTTGTTCTAAGCCGGCATTTGCTGAATCAAAGAGTTGGCTTGACTATCAAAACTTTCTCAAGACAAACACTTAATGTTTATATCCACGTTACAAGTCAAACATCCAGGTTTGGTTCACTGAGCACACTAGTGGCATGTAATTGTAGCCTTGTGGTGGCATTTCAAGCCTATCTTGACATAATCAATAAACTATTCTCCACAGAGAACAAGTATCAGAAATAAGCATCTGTGTTACAAAGTCAGGTCCACGCTTTCTTTTCCATTTGCTGTGCTGCATACGTTTTTACAAGCACTTATTGCCCCTGAAGTTATGCTAACAAGAGGCAAATAAACACTTACCAATCAGACCACGTAACCAGCACGCTCTGAGAAGGTAATGCTGTTATCAGTCCAAGACTGACTAAAAGAAGTCAAGGAATGGCTTTGCCTGTGCAGTTCCACAGGTGCTCCCTCAGGTTGTCTATGTATCTCTTCTGCAAACCCTCCCTCATTGTATTTTCTTAGAGTCAAACCAGATAACCTTCCTGATCAACTGTTTGACCCTTCAGAGGTAACACCAATCTTCTTGTGGATCTTTCTTGGAAGCTAATCATTTGGGAGTGTAGCAATGATACTGAATAGGAACTATTTGGCCTCCATCCTCCCTCCATGGTTTTATCTGCATTTACACACAGGGAAGGAAATATGCAATATTTCAATAGATATTGCATAGTTCCCGGTTGAAAAGAAATCCCTTAAATTTAAAATCCCACAAAGAAAAGAAATGGAGAGCTAACATTAAGGGCTCTACACCAAGCTCTCCATACACAATTACTGTGAAGTGTTATGGGACAAAAGAGCATCCTTACTAAACACCGCTTTCAAACTGCCTCACCACATCCCTTTCTGTATTGCGGCTTTTAAAATATAAGGAATAACTCTTAACCTCTTTTATTTACTGCCTTTTTCTCACACTTTTGAAAGTGACAGCTGCAATCAATTTTCTTTTCTGACAACATGAGGAGTTGTCCATATGAAATGCTGCCAAGGAAGACTCTCATACTTTATGGATTTCTTTTTATTTTATTTTTTAAGAAAGAAGCCCTTCCTTTAGTCCGTAAGAAGCATTAAATTGGAGAACTACTCCAAATGCACTAATAAAAGAAAACAGATCAAGGAGTTTAATTCTGTCTGGGAGGTGAGTTTGTTTTCAGCAGGAGTAGCTTAAGAATCTCTCAAGTTTAGGCCAACCATGGGAAAAACCAGGTGATTTCCTTGTATCAGTGACCTGAGCTGAGAGCAGGTAGAAGAAGAAAATGGAAGATGGCAGGGAGAGTGCAGTGAATTCTCAACTCTTTTGGTGGGCACACCAGCTGAGACTAACCCCAGCTCCACAAGAAGCTACATCCTGGTAAAAAACAGGTACAATAATTGTGTAAAGTGCACACGAATAAAAGGGCATTTGTTTGTTTTCAGCCAGTTGAAAACCAAGACAGGAAGAATCACCTCTTGCAACCTGCAAGCTCACATGATGATTTTTTGAAGTTTGCACTGAATAATATATATTTGGACACTCAGCAAAATTTATCTTACATCAGCAATTATTCCTCCCATTACATTAAAACACCACCACCCCCTTTCTTTTTTTTTTTTTTTTGGCATGCCTGGAAAACAGATTACCATCTTGGGTAAAGATTCTCAGGTTTATGATTCCTCTATCTAAAAAAGTGCCTGCACAGTCCTTTAAAGCACAGATTAAAAACATACCTTGAGAAACTGCTTCACAAAACGCAGCAGGCTCACCATTGCCACGGGAGGAGACCTTGAATGATCTGTTTAAGCCTAGACTTGATTACTTCTCACACAAAAGGTGTTCACACTGGGGAAAACTGCTTTGCTTTAATATCAAGTCACTGCTGGGCATCTCTATGATACTGTGCTGTGTCTACGGTGCCTCCAATAAATAAAATAAAAAGAAGTAATGCACTGCCATGATACACTATGACCTCAGAAACATAATAAAGAGGGGCAAAAGCAGCAGAATCTTAGAAATGGGGAAAACAATGCAAGAGAAGTGGAGGAGATGCAACTCTAAGCATGTCAAGGCCATGAAAGGAAGTTAGAGAAAAAAAAATCAATGCGCATTTAAAAAAACATAAGGAGATACTATTAGGGACACCTAGGCTGGATGAAGAAAGGTAGAATTTAGGTGGCTGCTTTTAGCCCCCCTAAGGTATCTGGAAAGCTATCGAGGAGTCAGAGTAATTTAAATTAATCAATTGACATTCAGTCATAAGCAGCCATTACAATGATGCTACAAGAGAGACACACGACTGATTCTTAAAGCTGGAGAAGTTACTCCTCATGCTGGGGAAGATTACATATAGTCTTTCTGAGTCTAGGCAGCCTCTTTTCCCACTTATGTAGTTTATGCTGTATTTGTGTGTGTATTTACACAGCAAGATTTTCATAGCACTAAGCCACAAACATTAGAAGGAAGAATTTCTGTCCATTCATAAGCACCACGTTATAACTAAATAGGTGTCAAGGCTGCAGTTTGAGTGTCAATAGCTGGCACTGAGTTGTGATAACAGAGGCAGAATTGCATAAAGGAAGTTCTCCTCACTCTTAAATTAGATTATTTCCCCTTTGTCTTATTCAAGGTTTTCATCTTCATAAAAGGAAAAAGAAAGCCTCAGAGTTCTGACTCATCTGACAAGTGATGAGGAAAATATGAACATGTTGGACTGCGGAAAAGGCGACGTGTAACTCTGGCTCTGTCTCAAAAGTCTGTACAAGCTGGAGCAGCCTCTGTTTCCCCTTGTGCTTTTAGGGAGCTGACTCCCCTCGCGTGTGTCCCAGACCAAGCAGCCATATAAATGCTCCTATAAATAAAGTGCAAGACAAAACTTCAAACTCCACGCTTGTAAATACAATTTGTGGCAATGAAAGTTATCCTACATCATTATGTTTAAAATAAAAAAAAATTAATCAAGAATAACATCCCAGGAACAGTATGAAAAACAGTGGCACCTATCCTAAAAAGGTACCAGGCCTCTCAGAACATCATCCTCACTAGTATTTTTAATGTCACAACATAAAACTTCTATACTTCCAACAGATTTTTTTTTCGAAGCAATCAGACATCAGTTCTGCCAGTAACAGCAACAATAAAATACAGCTTTCTGAAAAATAAGGAAATCTTATAATATTTCTGTCTTCTTTTTTAGTATGCCCTTGAAAAGCTTCGCTCAGTAACAATGCTTGTGCTGTTTCATGTCTTCTGCATTACTCAGCCTCCTTCGTCTGAGCCAGGTGTTTACAGGAAGGGAACGGATCTTCAAAAGCGGTTAATACCTCATCGCTTCACTGGATGAAGCTACTAGCGTCTCAAAATCTGGTCTCCACAGTCTCATGATTTACTGATGATTGCATTTAAAAAGAAACTTATGCACAGATAAATAATGTATGCAGTCAAAAAGCTACTAACGCCTACAGAAGACCTGCTACTGTGACCAGGGGCATCCTGGAGACTCTCCATGAAGAGAAACTCTCCATTTCCTCACTCCCGCCCAAGGTGGAGTGTCGCAGCTTACAAGAACCAGTCAGAGAACGTCAAGGAAATCCTGAGCCAAACACTCGAACATGCATCACATCTTTCTAAGCAAGGGACCTTTAACTAAGTGGACCGGCAAGAAAGAAAACTAGAAATATTTGCATTTCAGTTAGCAAGTTCCTGCCCGCACACTAAGAAATACATTTGGAACTGTTTAAAGGATAAAACCACTTCTTTTTTTTAAGGATTAATCAGGAATTTCAAAGGGCTCTTAAAGGGTTTAAGCATTTGTCCAGCACCATTGGGAAACCAATAATTAGCTTTTCTCAGCCAATCTGTACTTTTCAGCACTGGAAAATGATGAAGTATGTTCCAATACACCTACGCCCACAGAGGAGGCAGAGTTTATACTTCTCACTACGAAGCAAGTCCAAGTTCAGGTAGCCAGGCTGCAAGTGGCTGTAGACTTCTCCTAATGTTAAGAAAAGCACAGGGATTCACTGTGGGGGAATTTACTGTAAGATACACAGATCAACTAAGCAATCCTTAAACCTGTATACTTTGTGGAAAAATTCATTCACTCAAACTGCCCTTATTACATTAATCCAGCTAAACCAAGCTTTAGAACACACAAGTAGCCATAAACTATTTCTCTGCTAAATAAAAACATGACAGAATATGTAGGCGTATATTTTGAAAACGTTCTTTTTTTTTTTAAAGCATCTTTAAAGGTAACATCAGGATCAGCGGGAGGCACCGCGCAGCACCAGGGAAGCGGCATCTGCAGAGGTTTCCTTGGGTGAATTCATTATCACCTGGCAAACTAAGCAGTTTCCTCAGGAAAATTTTTGTCCTTTGGAGTTTTTAATTTAAACGTAGTTGATGCAGCTTCTTCATAACTCTTTCTTAAAAGCACCTCTGGCAGTAAGTAGAGGATAACGGCAGAGCAGAGCCAAGTAGCCAAGGACCTACACACAGCTGAAGCCTGTGTGCAGCAGCCCACTGCATCCCAGCTGCTCCCCAGGAGCTAAGGAAAGGGCGAAGGCGAACACAGCCTTGTCTGTAACACCTTCAGGCAGCCACACTTTGGAGGAGGGCCCGCTTACAGCAAGGGCAAAAACCATCAGGAGAGTTGTATTGCCAGCTTCCCTAAATTAAAACAAAAATCTGTGCAGCTTTTCCAGGGGAATCCCACTATCCCCAATGCAGCCAAATGCTCGTACCTACCTCACTGCTGGCCCCAGGCTTGCTCTCATCCTTGCTCCCAGCAATATCCCCCCGAGGTGTGTTCCCTTGCTCTTAAGTGCTCTTTCTTGCAATTAGACATGGAATTTCTCCCACCTGTGCTACAGGGCAGCCTGGCTCACCCTCACCCTCTGAAAGGCCCATAATATAAATATATTTTACTGCAAAAAGATGGCATCTATCTCAGGCTGCCTCTGCTTGCACCCTGACTACAGGCTGGAAAGATGAGAGAGACCAGATGAAAGCCCTAAATATTTTAAATCGTATGTATTAATTGATGAATAAAATCTTGGCTCTCTTCTAAGAATAAAGCTCATGGGAAAAGAAATCAAATACTGGAAATTTCTTAATTGTGTTATATGTGTTTTGTAGATCCATGTAGATGAAGAAGATGAGGTTTCTAACTTGGGCGTTTATGGAGCCAGGGTAGGCATGCAGACACCAGCACCTCATTAGCAGAGGAGACCTTGTTACCAGAGAGCAGTGACTGGATTTATCCCGGTGGCCACGTTGTGGTGTCCATCCAATGCACTGAGAATTCACCCAGATCACACAGATCCTGGCTGTTTGCCATGCAATGCCCGAGTCCGTGTAGTTTTGAGAACAGTGTCAACACGGTAGGGGAAACCCCAGTGCTGCCAGTGCTGCATTAGAGGAACTTGGGTTCCAAATGTTGAAGGTCCTCAGGAGCATCCCAGCTGCTATCTGACACAGCAGCATCTCATGGGGATCTGGAGGGGCAACCTGTCACCTCCATGTTCATCAGAGGCAATTTTGAAGTCAGCTGCACGTCACCAACACTATTTACATTGTCAAATCCTAGCTAGAGTCCTGAGCAACTCTGGGACGTTCTTGGACATTAAATAGGAGTTTGCTTTCTGACATCTCTTGCCTGTGAGAGCATCTTGCAGGTCACAATGACAGGAACTGAGGGTGATGAGACACTGGCCCAGGTTGCCCAGGGAATCTAATGCCCCATCCCTGGAGGGGTTCAAGGCCAGGCTGGACGGGGCTCTGAGCAGCCTGGGCTGGTGGGAGGTGTCCCTGCCCAGGGCAGGGGTGGCACTGGATGATCTCTAAGTTCCCTTCCAACCCAAACCATTCTGTGATTCTGTGTAATATCCTCTTCTGGCTGCTGTCTCCAGTGACAGAGAGCCCGAACCTCTGCAGAGGCACTAGGTATCTGATTGACCAGTTTCTGGGCAGCTGGCTCTGCAGAGCAGAACTACATAGATCAGGCTGGGCAAAGAGCAGAGGCAAGAGCAGAAAGGGAGTTTATGTGGCTTAGCTGAGTGTGAATAACAGAGAAGTTGAACCTAAATATCAATATAACCTACTTCCTTCCAAGAATGTATTTCTTGGCCACTGACTGATCGGTTAATCCTCTTTTGATTCTCCTCTCTTCAGTAAAACTCCCAAGTTATTACAAGTGATATCCAGGGACACAATATTCATGGTTCCACTGTAGTATGTTTTACTGCTCCCAATAAAATTCGTACAAAGTTTACAGACTGAACTTGAATTGTGCCCTTACTGGAAGCAGCTTGAACCCCTCGGTTCTGCATTTTCATCCCACAAGACGAAGATTATACTCAGAACTATCTGAATGATAAATGAACCCCTTGCATCCTTTCTCTTCCTTCTTCTTTTCGTAATTGCTCTCTTATTTTTCTTTCTCCATGTCCCGAGACTGGCTTTTTATATATCTTTCAAAGTTCAGCATATGCATATACCTCAGTATGGGCCTGTCTTGAATTGCTAATATCATATGCTATACGTGCTTTCCATCCCGCTGGAGCGAATGCGGTGAGAGAACAGAATGCATTTTTCTAAGATGTCATGTAACATAAGATATGCAAATCGTCTCTGATTGGGAAGAAGAGATTATTTTTCCTGTCAAATACATATGCTTTATGTACACTGCTTGTTAGAACAATGTTCAACAAACATTCCATTTTTAAAGGCTAGAATATCCCGAAACTGAGTTTTGCATGTGAAATCTTCATCTATAAGAAGAAAAATGAAAGTACTGCACAGCGTATTCTGTTATCAAGACTAAACATGGGTAACAAGAAGGGTCTGAGGGAAAGCGAGGAATGGAGACTGCCAAGTTTGTTGGTTTTGTCCTTTTTTTTATTTGACCTGCGTGGTGGGGTAAGGGGGGAGGGAAAACATACGGCAGCGGCGCCAGCCCCAGTGCCAGCACTAAGAGGAAGGAGGGACCATCGTCGGCATGCGGCGGCTCGGTGCAAGCTCTGTGATATCCATAGGATTTAGCCAATCTGTTCCTGCAGATGTCAGTTTTATGCATGATTTACCTGGCTTGACGCGGCTCCTGCTTCCGCGCCGGCGCTGCCAGCTCGCAGGTTGGAAAGCCATGGTGCCTCGCAGCCGCCGCGCTGCCAGGGCTGCGCAGAGCATCTCTCCAGCCCTCTGCTGCCCCAGCAAAGGGAGGATAAGGCTCTGCGATTTTGGCCTGCTTTGTTTTAAGGTTTTGCCCGAGCTTTTTTATATAGTTTTGAATTGCAGCAGAATTTTTTCTTTTCTTTTTTCTCTTTTTTGTTGTTTTTTTTTTTTTCCCAGATGGGCTTCTGCTAAAGATTACAAGTAAACAAAGGAAACCAGACCCCCCCCCAAAAAAAAGCTCTTTGAGCCAGAAACTGGGACAGCACATACACTTGTCATCCCTCCATGAAGCATTAGCTATTAAAGATGTAATATTTCCGCTATATCTCAATTGCAGTGTAACAAGACTGACTCTGAATGAGTGTATGCAGCTGACCTTCTCTGAGCATTTTCAATACACTTCAAAATATCATATTATTTACCAGTTGTAGGAAAGTGTTCTTTAGTAAGCAGTACAAAGCAATCACAGTGGCTTTGGAGATTTTAAAGATTTCCTAAGGAGCCACTAGTGTTTGTAAGATGCCCTTGGGGCTTCTGTTTTGCACTGTGATTGTGCAGTGTTTTATTTCTGTCATAAAATGCATAGAAAGGGAAAAGGAAAGAAGTAATCTTCTACAGCTGGAAACCAAATTACA
The DNA here is from genome assembly GCA_013400135.1 of Rhinoptilus africanus. Taxonomy (NCBI): domain Eukaryota; kingdom Metazoa; phylum Chordata; class Aves; order Charadriiformes; family Glareolidae; genus Rhinoptilus; species Rhinoptilus africanus. The sequence continues at coordinate 389,209 of VXBO01013336.1, read as the reverse complement.
GGACTCTCTTATAATAAGGAGAGATTTTCCCCAAAGTGACACAGTGGGACATTAAAGCTTTGAATTTGATCCTACCTAAATGAACAAGAAAAAATTCCATTGACTTTAGTGGTAGAAGAGCAAACTCCAAAGGAGCCATTTAAAATTTTTGAAGGTGTTTTATGAATGTGGTTTTATATATGTTCATTAAGGGTCTTCTTATCCCCCCCCCCCCTTCGGAAATACTGGAGAAATATTATCAAATTCTGTGATTTCAGCTGTGTGGCAGCCATTTAAAAGTATCTCTCTGAAAAGCGTTTCTGTTGAGGTAATTGCTCAGATGAGCTTTATGTTAAGACGGATTTATATTAACATGGATTCACAAATAAGGGTTTGTTATCTCCACTGTTGATAATNTAGAGGGGGAGAATCACATCCCTTGATGTGCTCACCACTCTCCTTTTAATGCAACTCAGGATGTGGGTGGCTTTCTGAGCTGCAACCACACGTTGCCTGCTGATGCTGAGCTTCTCGTCCCCCAGCACCCCCAAGTCCTTCTCCTCAAGGCTGCTCTCAAGCCATTCTCCGCTCAATCTGTATTTGTGCCTGGGCTTGCCATGACCCAAGTTATCCCAGTCAGAGTATTAATCAGTACACACAAAAGCATTTATAACATTCACGCAATCAGCAAATAATATACTACACCTCAGTGTCAACAGTGTGTTGGCACATTCAGGATCCAAGCATTATCAGGAATTTGAGTTCCAGTTTCTTATCTAATCTACCTTTTAGCAGTACTTCCAGAAAAGAGGGAACAAAAATTGTGAGAAACCAGAGTTTCTCGGAAGGACTCTCTGGCATCTTAAATCCTCAAATTCTCTTTGGAGAAAAAAATGTATGCATTGGTAAATTTAGTGTTTCGTGCACCATACTGTATTGGTGGGACTCACATCTAAAAAATTTGGCATCTGTGGCTAATTTTAGAGAAGTTTGTACTTCCTATTTTGCCACTCCGTAGATACCACGTGAAAACCTAGAACTGAGCTCAACTTGAGAGCAAGCAAGAATTTTATAATGATTATTTTAAGTAGGAAAATTGATATAGCTAAATATAATGAAATGAGAAAGTAGCTGTAACCCACCAAACTTTCTCTTTTTTGCCTGTGCCAAGCTGTGAATTTGCTTGCAAGCCAGCAGCCTCTGTGTTACACTTAGGAGTATATTGGAAAGAAGGAATTACAGGTCACGAGGTCCAGTATCTGAATCTCATCCTAGTCAATCTGAATGCCTAAAAGTACTTGAATTTGGCTTGATGCTTCTTTAGCAGTAGCACAGTTAATGAACCACCAAAGTAGAATTCAGCTCATTGGATTATTTTGGAAAGCTGCGATTGTTTCATTGTAAGGCTTGATCCACCATCTGCTGTCCATCTTCCCATTCACTACAACAGAATTTAGAAAATGTTTTTAATAGAGAGTCATAAAGTGGTATGAGAGCAATCATACATTTGGTTGCTAACTGCTGAAAGAAGAACTGAGCTAAAACTGAGCTAATGGCTTGCCTTGAGAGATTCTTCAAGAATTAGATCATCCTTAAATATAAACTGTCAAGAATAGTCTTCTGATTCTGTGATAGTTGCTCAAGTCAACAGAGTAGCTTTGCTTTTCCCACAGAAAGTATGTTTAGTTTACATATGTAGGGTATAAAATTGCAATATGGGATAAACCAATCAGCTTCAGGACAACAGCCGATGAAGCTAATTAACCTCTGAACAAAATAGAAAATGTCTTTTAAAAATAGTCTCCTGAACATCCAAAGAAGATAACGATTTTGTAATTCACTTAACAAATTCCTTGCTAATCCTTACATTAAGCTTAGAAGTGCCACTTTCATTCAGGCAAGCAAGTCCAGACTTCACAAACCTGAGCTGAGCCCTCCCAAACCCTAAGCATTCCCCAAAAAAACCAAGATCCCCAACAAAAGTCGCTGCAGTTGCTGTTTGTTTGACTCCTGGCGACTGCTGTATCACTCGCCTTCTCTTTCTGTTGTTGCCTTTCCGCTGCTGTGTGCACATCCCTGCCGGCCTCGGATTGCTCTCTCTCCTACTTAGAAGTGTTTGAGCTCAGTGCTTTGGATCGCTGCTGATGAGATTCTGTGTTATTTTAAAAAGAAACTAAAAGCTGTGGCTGCGCACAGGCTAATGGGCTGTGATGCTGTGTTGCTCCCAGGTGGGGGGTCTTCTCTCCTCTGCCTTTCCCACCCCTGCGGTCCCTCGTCTCTCCCGCCAGCTCTGTCTTCACTGGGCTTGTCTGGGAGCCCAGTCATCTGTGTCATCTAGCAGGAACACATCCTTTTGCTGGGTGCATTTTTCCACCAGCTTGCGTAGTGGAATTAGCTCACGGAGAGGTCTGATGGGCAGCAAAACTGATGCAAAATACCCAGCTGGAGCGTGCAACAGGGAGGAGAGGATGGGGAGAGAGGGCTCTCCCCTTTCCAGTGGCAACAAGCTCTTATGTCAGCTCACCGCCCGGTGGAAATGCACCCGCAGGCACCTAATTGGTGCTCTAATATCTTTCAGCCTACTCCTCTCTAAAGCAGTGTTTTGTTAGGGTGGAAAACAGCCAGCAAAGAGAGCAAGCTAAAATTGATACGCTTAAACTAGAGCTGCCAAGAGGGAGCAGAAGCACACGCCGAGCGCAGCCGCTCAGGGCTGCCTTCAGCAAGAGCCCCCTGTTTGCTATCATTAATGTCACACACTCTTCTGCAGATACCTCAGCTGGATTCCTCTGGGAACGCAGCAAAAGCTCACGTTATTTTTTTCGTTAAAACCACCGGCTGCGGCTAGAATGACTCGTCTTCCTAAAAAGAGCTGGGGCTGCGGCACTCCCTAAAAACGCAGAAGACACTTCCCAGTCCTGATGCCGTTCAATCGTTTTAATCACCTGCACGGCAGCATATAGCCTGGCCTCCACTTGGCTGCTACAGCCCCATGCTCTAGTTTAGTCCTGAACATGAATCTCTGCTTCAGGGGAATGATTATACAGTTTACACGACACTCCACTACATAAGTAGCTGGTCTTTGAGGCAAGGACTACACTCCAAGGTCCATTGCTCCTTAGCATCCAAACCACAAGCCTGAAAAAGCTTCTTTGGTGTTTTTTGTCCTTCTCCCAGTATACTTCGAAGTACTTTAAGCAGCTTGAGAAAGAGAGAGGATAAGTGCCCTCAGCCCACGTAGGCTGTAGGCTGGTAGGTGGTACGCGCTGCACAAAGAGGCAAGTTCAGGTCTTGCCAGGCAAAGTTGGGAATTCAGCATATTCCTTCCACCTCAGGCAAGTGGTGTCCATGGTAAACAATGAATGAGAGGGGATATATAACCACCTCCTCTGAAACAAACTAGGCTGAACTCCTATTCTAGGCAAAGCTCCGTTTTGCACGGAGCATTGCTGGAATTGTAAGGGCACGATGGGCACCAGGGAAGTTATAGCTCAGCTGAGATTAAAGAACTTTCTGCAGCCAGTCCTGGTCGAAAAGGAGAAAGGGAAAATGTTGTAAAAGTTGTGCATTGCCACTTGGTATTTTGGGTAAATATCTCGCTGAAATGGCTGCAGCAATTTCTGGAAAGCTATTGTGCTCAGGTACTTCGTTACCAACTCCAGCTTTGATTGCTTGATATGTTTTCTGTTCAGTAATTTGAAGCTGTAAATCACTGTTTAAGCCCCTAAAAATGAAGTGATCGTTAAGTAATTAAGAATATAGTGCTCTCAGTGATATCTGATCCTCTGAGACATTGGAAGAGTAACTTCCTTACAGCACATAACGTCTCTTTAACTATCTCTGTGGAAATTGTGGGGAAGGAGTTGACTTATTTTTTTTTAAGGAGACCTTAGATTTAGAATTCCAGCAGTGCAAACTGGGAATACTATATTCACAAGAATTATGATGGCCTGAAATCTAAACAGCTTTTACCTAGATTATTATTTTTTTAAAAAACACAAGTAATACCCATTGAAGTTAGCTGAACTGAACCACTGTTTTTACCCTAAAATGTTCAAAAAGCTGTCTTTTGAATGTGTATAGAATAGAAGTAGGAGGAGTAATCAATCAGTCAATAAGATTGGCCTCGACTAAGCAATGGGTTCACCTTTCTGAGAAAGCATTATTTCAGTTTGAGATCTGACTTCTTATCAGAGCAGATCAGGGTCTGCTTCCAAACAAACATTCCAATCTGAGTTAGATACAGTAAGACCTAAGCGGAAAAAAAAAAAAAAATTAGCCTGAGAACAGAAATTATAACTCAAAACAGAATCAAAACTAGGAGTTTAGATATCTAAAGCCCCTAAGAGTAATCTAGAAAGCTTTTGCATTGTGTGGGGCATTACTAGGAGCTAGCTATTAGGAAATGCTAAACACATAACTGTATTGGAAGTCTCAGTCCTCTCTGGAGATTAAATGCCAGGCTGAATCAGGTTGGAAAAAAGGCATTCCTGTTCCCTCCAGGCTCCACAGTCTGCAGTGTATTCCCAAGGGTTTAAATCAAAAGTTTAAAAAAGTTTAACTTTGCAAAAGTCTCAACTTCACTGCAAAAGCCTAGCATAAGTGCCATGACTCAATTCCCTGCTCTGGGTAAGCAGATAAAACACGCGGTTTTCACCTCAGAGAACATTACAGACAGGCAGTACATGCACAGCTGTGGGGTCACTGTACAGCAAAGGACGCAGGAGTTCAGGAGTCAGAAAGAATTAGCAAGATGGGATATGAAACTCAAGCTGTAGCAGATAGCCTGCCCATCATGTAGTAGGAAACATGGGTGCTAGTTCACATTTAGGCAGTAGTTTGTGCATTGTTCTTCATTATGATAATTGGATGCAGAAAGTTAATAATGTTGGGGGTTGGAAAACAGAACTCATTGTCTCTGATGAGCCTTTCAGCCTCTGAACATCCCTTCAGGTCACCATCACCTTGCTAACTAGGGAAACCTAGATATGGAGCAAGGGGGTTCTTTGACCCAGATCTAGGTTCATTTCTAGGTTGGAGCTTCAGATATAAGGGATGTCTGAGACATAAACTTCTTCTGGAATGTCTTCTACGGCTAAGGATGGGATCATGCCCATGCCCTGGCCAGCAGTTCCCGCACTGGGGCCAGAAAACAATTGATGCTCAGCAAGTCACAGCAAGCCTAGCTCAAAGGGTTCTTGGTGAGGGGCTCACCTGGGGTCTCAGGGTAGTGCTATAGCCCATTTCCCAATAAACCAAATTTATTCCCTGGCACATGTGAACCTTTTATATTGCATTTCAGCCTACAAGGAAATAAAAAGGCAGGGTGTTTAAGACAAGGCAGGATGGGGCTTTGAGCAACGTGGTCTAGTGAGAGGTGTCCCTGCCCATGGCAGGGGGGTTGGAACTGGATGGTCTTTAAGGTCCCTTCCAACTCAAACCATTCTATGAGTCTATGATTTTGATCTGGAAATTCTATAAAATTGGGGGGATGGGTTGGGTTTATTTGGTTTTTGGGGTTTATTTTTTTTTCCTTTAAGATGTCTTATTTAGATATATGGTACTTGCTATCTTCTTTGAAGGGAAGAGTTTCAGAACCCAGCTGTGAAGCTTTGAAGATTTATCAGAAAACTGAAGATTTAGCTGGAAGCGTGTTTTTGGCTGTCCTTCGAAATTTTTAGTAAGGTTCAATTTCATGTAGTCATAACAATTTTATTTGTTTCCTATTGGGAGACAGGCTAGAGATAAAAACATCTTTGGAGAACTGGGGAGTTTACTGGATGTGAATGTAGGTCATTTTTTTTTCTTTGAGTTCCTTAGGTAGAGCCTAAAATTCAGATCATTTTAAGGCAAATTTCTAATGGTAGCATGATAAGATTGCAAGAGAATAACTATTCTAGAGGTAATTCTTATTATCAGTGACAGATTTTTCCAGCAGAAGATGTACCTCTACTGCATGCTGCAATTCTCATGACAGATCATGGAGCGGCACAAGTCAAAGGCACTGTTTTCAATACATAACTCAAACATGATACAGCACTAGACCCTTGTTAGGAAAGAACACTACCTGAAAAACGTAAAAAATAATGGAATTGTAGTTATGTTTTCCATATCTCCTACTGAATCAATCTCTGGTCTTGTTAGGCAAGGAAAAAAAATGCACCTGTCTTTGATAAGGTAAAAAACTTCATCAGGAACAATTCTCTTGGCTTTTTGGAATGGGCACGGATGGTTTTTGTGCAATGTGTTGCTTGATTTAATTTCTGGCATGATAATCTCTCTCCCTTGGTGGAATTTCAGCTGCTTGAGAAGTAGAAACATGATGGATTTGATCTATGTGAGAAAATCTTTCTCAATGAAGCAAATGGGCAATTTCATCTAATTCCAACTAGAATGAATCGACACCACAGAGATGTTATATAAAAACAAAACCAAAACCAAATATTTCAATTACATTTCAGTCTTGCAATAATTTTCATTGGGAAATAAAATAATTTACTGAAAAAATATTAGGATCATCAGACAGTTTCATGCCCAGACTAAGGAGGAAATACTTAAAAAACTTTCAATTAAACTGGACTTTTAAGCTTATCCCTGCATGTAATTGAACTGTGGACTTGTTAAAGTCCTCCTCATTTATGGCTGAAACAAGGAAATATTTTTTCCTAGAGCACAGCTCCATGAACAGTATACAGGAACTTTAAAATTTACTAGTAAGCCTGTTTTATATGCCTTTTCATTTCTTCTTGAACTTCTTCTTCCTCCGTTCCACTACAGATTTTATCCATGGTTTCCTCTACACCTCAAGTCTGCAGGTCTGGGGTAGAAATTTGTATTTCTCACAAGCCTTAGCGGATCTGCAGCCGTTGATTTAGGTATAAAACTTCTGTGACTTAAAAGATACTTTGCTTTCCATCTTTGTCATTGGCACAGAATGTCTTTGGATAAAGGGACAAGCACAAAAAATACCATCATCTAACTAAAATGTTGGTTTTGTCCATTAGGATGTGCAACATAGAACAGCAAGTTTTTCTTTTTATCCCCTTTCATTTAGCGGCAAGATTGCTGCAGCTCATTATGTCTCATTATGTATTTAGCAAAACCAGCAAACAAGTTCAGCATCTGAATAACTAAAGAGGATCACACACATGTGAAACTGTACAGGAGGAGTCAGAAGTAAAGAATTACAAGCTAAAAATCTTTGTAGGAAGAAGCAGCTCTCAGTAAAGTTCACTTGATCCTTGATCATGCAGAACACAGCGATGATTTGAGTGAGCGAACTGCTATCAGTAGGGTAATTGTTTGAGTGATTATGGTACAAGTTGCTTAGATCTTATGCATCTTCTGCTAAATAAATGTTTGTCTCAACAGATGTGCCTCTTGGGGAAGCTAAGAGGGCTCCTTCAGCACAGGGCTGGGAAAGTGGCACCTCAGTAGCCTCAGTGGTTCCTTTCCACTTCCATAAACTTCTTGAAGATTCTAAAAAACCCACTGAAAACAAAGAATGAGTGGATAAAAGGAGGATTGCTAAAAGCAACCACCTCTCCTCCCTTCATAGTGGAAGTGATCTGGGATCTCTGTTCTGTCTTCCACCAGTGACGCAAGTGCTGCCTGTGCAGCCATACTCACCTCCTACAGGTACCTGGAAGTGGCTTTTGGTTTCATTCAAACCATCCCTTAGACAAAGAACAATTTCTCCTTTTTTTGAAGTGTTCCATAGACTATTTTAAACATCAGTATTTCACTCTTTCAAAGACAATATTTAGACATATTGTCTGTGGAAAATACTTTCCGGACAAACACCAACAAGGACAGGCAAGAAATAATAAAGATTAGTAGGCTGAATTTTGCTCTAAACTGATCTTTGTTCTATGCTGAATAAAACTTCATCCAAAATCAAATGACAAATTCATTTCTTCCTTCCTCAGCTCCATTATCTATAGGACAGGAATATCAGTCTGCAACTGGTGGTTACAGTCTCTTTTCTAGACTCTTAGGAAATCTTCCAATGTAAATATTAAAAATGCTTGAGCGGCACCAATCTATGAAAGTTGATGGAAAGCCTTGCTGGCTGAGCTGACTCTGCTCCCTAACGGCACCCCCAAGTGCTATCCATCATTGCTGACGGATAGGATCATAGGCTGCAATATCGAAGGTGCCCACACGCCAGAGGTTGAGGTCACTTCTGGAGTGTCCTGATTCCCTCTGCACTGAGACAGTGTGCGGTGCTTCAGGTGTCATGCAACAGTTTGGTACCTGCTCCTTTAGAGCCTTATCTTTAGAATGTTTCTGGACTGTGAAGAGCTTGCGACCTACATCACCCCTTTTCCTCAAAAGACAGACATTAGTGCTCTCCCTATTAAGAGCCTCAGCATTAAATGAAGTCTCAGTGCCCAGGACCAACCCATCTCTACAGCTTTGGAGGAGGAGACCAGACAGGGGCCCATGTGTTTTTTCCATGAGGTAAGAAAACGCACCCGAAACTGCAGAGATAGGCACTGCTGGGGCAGCCATACTGCCCCAGACACTGGGCAGGATTGTCCCTGGCCTACTGCACCTTCATTTGTCCATTTCGTCAAGTAGTTTTAATTCTCATGGACAGCCTCGGTCACATCTGCACTATGCCTTGGCGGAGGAGAGCCCCCAGCCAGCGGCGCAGCCCAGCCGTTGGTGTGTGAGTGGGCTGCCGTGGAGCCTCTGTCGTGGAAAGAGCCACCCAACGCATCCCTTGCCGTGTCAGCTGTAGAGATGACACTTCTTCCTGAACTCCAGTCTGCTCTGGCCTGCTGGAGATATCCGGGGCTGGGGCGTCTGGCGTGGCACGAGCAGGCGGTGAGCAGCCTTACCCCGGCAGCAACACAAAAAAGGGAGCAGGCTGTCAACATCCTGCAGCTGGGTCTGGCAGTCATGTTCAGGCGCTTGTTGTGGCCTTTTCAGAAGATTTCTTGGGAGCTTGTGTGGCTGGAAAATATGGCTCTGCTAAGCCCTAGGTCTCCCATGATACTTAGCTGAAAAGTGGGAATAATCTATGCTGATGCCATGGATGGTCTGACAAGTCAGGACAGGTTCTTCATCCTGATGGCATTACAAATCTGTAGTTGTGTAAGAACTACAGAAGATACTTATTTACCTTAGGAAAACCAGCATATTAATGCACTTTAAAAATGTAAAGCACAATTTCCACTCGGAAGCCGCAATGAATTTGTAGACAATTTGATAAAATTGATTATTGCATTATTGTTGGATTGTTCCATTGAAAAAGTGCAGTTGTTTCCCTCCAATATCTACGTGGTAAAAGCTCCTCAAGTTTTCAGAAAGTAGTCAGGAATTTCCCTTACTATAGCTTCATTTTCAATATTTTATGTTCCTACAGTGTTACATTGAGTGTAAGCTGGAAGATGTTTTTTCTTTGCACATAGTCACAGAATCCTAGGGTTGGAAGGTCCCTCTGGAGATCATCTCCTCCAACCCCCTGCCAGAGCAGGGTCACCCAGAGCAGGGGGCACAGGAATGCCTCCAGGAGGGTTTGGGATGTCTCCAGAGACGGAGACTCCACCACCTCCCTGGGCAGCCTGGGCCAGGGCTCTGCCACCCTCAAAGTACAGAAGTTTTTCCTTATGTTCAGATGGAATTTCCTCTGTTCCAGTTTGTGCCCGTTGCCCCTTGTCCTGTTCCTGGGCACCACTGACAAAATCTGTTCCTGTCCTTTTGACACCAGCCCTTTAGATATTTATGAGCATTGATGAGGTCCCCTCTCAGACTTCTCCAGGCTAAACAGACCCAGGTGTCTCAGCCTTCCCTGGTAAGAGAGCTGCTCCAGATCCCTGATCACCTTCGTAGCCCTCTGCCGGACTCTCTCCAGTAGTTCCTTGTCTTTCTTGAACTGAGGAGCCCAGAACTGGACACAGTGCTCCAGATGTAGCCTCACCAGGGAAGAGCAGAGGAGGAGGATGACCTCCCTCAGCCTGCTGGCCACGCTTTTTTTAATGCCCCCCAGGATGCCGTTGGCCTTCTTGGCCACCAGGGCCCATCGCTGGCTCATGGCCATCCTGTTGTCCACCAGGACTCCCAGGGCTGTCTCCACAGAGCTGCGTTCCAGCAGGTTAATCCCAAGCCTGTAGTGATGCACAGGGTTATTCCTCCCTAGGTGCAGGACCCTACACTTGCCTGTAATACTTTAATTTTATCCCTTGCCTGTAATACTGTAATTTTATCTGTAATACTTTCTGAGTTCTCTAGGACTGCTGTGTATCATCTTGCATAACACAGCAGATGGGAGAGAGAACAGAGTGGGGCAGAATCCAGTAACATCCTTTGGATGGTTGGACTGGCAGATTGCAGGAAACTGTGTTGATGGTACCTGCCAAGTCACCAATCAGTCTGAATCAATTAATTGTCAAACTGGCACACAACTCCTAGCAGGAAGCTCCGTGCTCATTCCGGTTGGTCTTCTTTGTTTTTCTATTTTTATCAATCCAATGTCACATTTATTAAAAAAAAAAAATAGCTTCATTCTTTTGTATGAAGGTTCATCTTTTTGTTTACTGACATCTTGAGTATCCATACTTCTTGTAATTCTGTAGATAATGCATCAAAGTCAGTGCAGCTTGATTTTCCTAGTGTTTAATGTTTTCTGGATAACAAATTGTCTTTAGAAAGCAAAAATATTATTTAAGGGAAGATATCAGATGTTTCAGATAGAAGTTAAAGCGTCAGTGACAGTACTGGAAAAGAAAATATGTTTTATTTCTTCATTAGCAACATCCTCTAGCCACTACACTTAAAAGTTTTATTTTCTATTTTCGCATGTGTCTTTCTCCGGCAGTAATATTGCTGTTGGCTTCACATAAATGACCTTGTTTATGTCTTCATATTTATTCATAGCAACAAGCTATGATGTAGTATACAAATGTAATATACACATGACTAACTGCATTTAAATTAAATATGGTTTGTAGCAGAGGCAGCTCTTTCCTTGGGGGTAGTGAGGTCCATCCCCACCAACCTCATTGCTGTTGGTAAAATCTTCCTGAGCCTTATTTCCTCCAGGGCAGAGGACACAGCAGCCCCACTGGCACTGGGGCAGAAGGCACACGCCGAGCAGAAGATGCCCCATGCAGACCTTGTGGGCATCCCCACCACCTAGGAAGTGTTACAGCTACCCTTTATCTATATATTATTCTAATCTGGCTTGTTTTCACCCCAGATCTAGCTCTGACTCCCTTCCCTGCCTACCCAAAAGCCTGTAAAGACACAAAGCTCCAACCCCAACAGGAGCAACGTTTCACAGCACAGTGGGAGCACCCCATGACCTCATACCTGCTGTCACAAAATATGGGGTAACATTGATTAAAGCTGCTGTGGTATGGACAGAAGCTACCTGCTCAGCCGCATCAGCACTCCCCACTAGTTTTGGGGCAAAATGTAGTGCTCTTCGTAAGCAGGTTGGGAGCTGCGATGTGATCTCTATGCAAAGAGCTGCTCTTCAACAGACTCACTCGGCAAAAAAGTTTATTTTTTCACAAGTGTAACTTTCTTTAAGATGTTTTTTTTTGTCAGTGTGTGGAAGACACGATACGCTTGTAGAAGTGGGGGCCTGGCCCGTAGGAAGCAGGTGTTCCCTTCCAGTCCTGCGTTGCCATCAACGGTCTCAAGACATATGTCATTGTGCATGGAAAGGTAGTCTGAGCTGGAGCGAAAACGCATATGTAACTAGATAAGTTTGTAACGAATTAAAAAGAGCTGCAAATGTTTCAGAAAAGAAATGGCTGTTAAATACTGCAGCCTGTGCAACGTCTAGGGGAATCTCATAATCTAAGGTGGTCCCACAGGTTCAACACTGGGTGGCAAGGGCCAGATACATCCCTCAAGTGACGAAGGACTCTGGGTCCTGCCAGTCTCAGACCTTCAAAGACCTGATACCCGATCTTTACGCCAGATTTGACCTGGTGTCCCCATTGCTCTCAAAGTAACTTTTGCACACAACATGGATTTTCTGTCAGTGTTACGACACAGAAGGAAGACAAATATTGTTTGTCTCCGCGTCCGATGATAATGATGAGCACGGTGTCTCCTCATACAAAGTTAACCCATCAAAAAATTTCTGAACACATTTGAATCAGCCAAGTGGGTTGAGACCAGGCTGATGCTCTGTATCATGTGGCCGCAGTGGCTCTAAAACGGTCGCAGAAGCCCTGCCAGATGATGACTGAGCAGGGACCTTGGGTAGCCTGTGGTCATGGTCTCAGCCTTCTCCTGGACTGCAATCCTTACTGCCATTCATGACAGAATGGAACTGCATTGGGGCAATATTCACCCTGGATCTAGCAAGTCCAAGCACTAGGGAGAGCAAATGGCCAAAAAGCAAGAACAACAGCTGACAGGATTTTCAGAAATATAGGTCCTCTGAAGCCCAAAGGATAAATGCACGTGTACATCGACTGTGGAGGTAAAATCACTGTCTGCACACACAGCCGGAGAATTTGAGTGCACAACTTTTCCCAGAGACAAACTCTCACACGCCCAAATATAGAATTGCGTTTGAAATCTTAGTAAGTTTTAATGTGTTTTAATCCAGTCCTTAGGGTTTAGTTGGATACTTGCCACTCTCTTCCCACATCAGTGCATTATTCAATAATAAGTTAAACCTATTAAAAAATGGCTTTGTGTTGGCTGAAGGATAGAGTTTGAATTGCAGTACAAAGGATTTTTCCACTGATGAACATAGCGTATGGTGACTCTCTCTCTACACTTGTCCAATTAATTTTCTTTCTAAACTTGAAAAAACCCACACTTGTATCAGGATAGTTCCTGTTCAACTTCAATGTGATTTTGATTACACTAAACTACAGAAGTAGCACTGGCCTTCCTTCAAGTCTAGGTGAGAAGCTAATTGGTTTCAAACTGTTTTAAATATGCTGAAGTTATAGTTGTCAATTATTTTTCTGGAACAATAATAATTTCTCAGATTGAACTTTGCTTTGTTAAAGAACTTTAAAAGCTAAAAAAATTTAATAACTTACATTATTTTCCTTGTTTTCCTCTGCTTTCACATTTAGAATCCTTTGGTTCCTGACCTCCAGATCCTGTTAATTTTGATCAGCTTTCATTCTGAATTTAAGGAGTGAGCTATGTTCTCTTCTTTTAAATTAGTATTGTGCTAATATATTTTACATTGCTTAAAGTTACTTCAGGAGCTGGTGCCGAAGGAGACGTGGCAATATCATTTAATTAGCTTGCTATTCATGCTTACTTTTAATGTCTTTTTACCCGTCTAATCAATAATTTTAAAGCAGCATTGCACCATCTTTGTAGCCATCTCTCATCTAACTGATTACAAATTCTTTTGAATAGATATGCCAGGCTAATGTGCTGTTATAAAATTTAACTATAGAGATGCAATAGGGCTGCATGCACACAGAATTGCCTTCAGAATTTCAGTTGAGAGTTACACAAAATCGTTATCTGGTTTCCAAAAAGAGAAATGCTTCTACAAACATTGCATTAGAGGAGTGTTTGTCACAACACCGCATTCAAAACGCGTGCCTGGTTACTCACAGATACAGGGGTCTTTTAGTGTTCTCTGGGTAATATATCGTTGTCACAGAACATATATCACTTCTGATATATGATTATCTGTAAAACAGGGATTAGGATTTTGTTGGGAAAGGCCCAGCCGCCTGTGAAATCAGAACAAGGGTCATTACCTTTAATGCCTTTTTATCTCTTCGGATGCTGGAACAATTACCATTTGGAAAGAAGGAGGACCAGGAGTGAGAATGGGCATATTCCAAGGTGTTCAAGACATCTGTTTGCCTGGATCAGCATGCAAGAGAAAAAGGAAAATGAAAAATTAGCAGCTAATCCTCCTTAAAGGCACATAGCAAAACCCATTGCAGGAAACAGAGCATGTGCTGGAGACGGATGGGATGCCGATGGAACAGAGCGACCACATTTCCTGATGGAAGAAGGAGGATTTCCTTGGCTGTCTACGGTCAGGTCCATTTTTACAAGTTTAACACTCTGTTTTGGAAAGTGATTTAGGGTTTAACCAATAGAAACGAATAGATGTTCTAGTGAAGCCTGGGGGAGTTAGCTTTAGTCTCGGAGGGTTTTTACATGAAAAGCCAATATACATTTTATGAGTATTAGGAGTATAGAACTCACCTTGCCAGAACACATTAGTCTAGCGCACGATCCGTCTATCAACAGTGGCCAATACTGATGTCTGATACCGCTCAAATAGTTCTTGGATATGTCTATAACAACTGCTCACCCTGACCCTGAGCAGCCAGATAACTTCTCTCCTGGTGCGCACGGATTTATGACCCTCATATATCTCTAATCTCTCAGAATAACAGCGGACATTATATTGGGGTGGTTTTGGTTTATTTCAAATATTTTTTCTAATCTTCTATGAATCTTACTACGCTTCCTTATTAGCTCTAAGGCTGAGCTGGTGTCACTGCAGTTCAGGACGCATTAAAAGGGTGCGTTAAAAAAGATGCTTAAAAAGCCAGACGTACTCCTCTGAAAACCTGGAGCACAGACATCTGATCCTGCTCCCATAGACAGCAGGGGAACTGCTGCCGGTGACGTACGTGGGAAGAAGAGGAGATCCTGCAGGTGTGGATTTTTACGGTTTTATGCTAGGTGCAATGAAGTCGTGATCAAAGCCGTGTAGTCTGAGGTGTGCGCAGCGCCGGCGAGCGAGATATGAGCGCCTGCTGGAGCCTCTCCGAGACAGCGGGCTGACGCGCGGTGGGCACAGATGAGGAGAGGCTTTGCAGTAGCTCCACATATCCTTTAAAGAACTGCTTGCTTCTCCTACCCGCCTGCGTTTGGCGCGGCATGCTCGTATTCCCACTTACCTGCTAGTTCAAGTGAACCGAAGCAGGAAGGGGACCCCCTGCTCTGCCCACGGGAGCAGGCCTTCTGGAGCACACAGATGTAAAAGGGAACTTCATTTTCTTGTCCTATGGTGAATTTATCTATGTAGAGAAACTCCTGCAGAGTGTCATGAAGCCAGGATAAATTTTATGAAAATCATAGAATTGTCTAGTTTGGAAGGGACCATTAAGATCATCAAATCCAACCATTAACGTAACACTACAAAGACCACCACTAAACCATGTCCTTAAGCGTCATGTCTACCCATCTGAAATGGACTAGATGATCACTGTAAGTCCTTTCCAACTGAAATCATTCTATTCTATTCTATTCTATTCTATTCTATTCTATTCTATTCTATTCTATTCTATTCTATTCTATTCTATTCTATTCTATTCTATTCTATTGTAATTACCAAGCGCCCCCAGAAGAAGGATCTGACAGAAGGTACCTGCTAACACAAGGTGTGCTGCACTTCGTGGCCAGGGGGAAGATTGGGTTGGAATAGGTGTTTTCTGTTCAGTTGAAAATGTACTTAGTGACTTCGGAGATCATGCTGCAAGACCCAGAAAACAGTTCTTTCTCCAGATCGAGAGTACGAGCCGCAGCAGCAGGCTCTGCTTGTTCATTCTGCCAACGTGTCCCGGGCCCGATGAGGGGAGGCCACATATTGAGAAATGCAAGTAATTCACTTTCCACAGCAATTCACTTTTTGGCTCCTTCACTAAGATTAATCCTTCTCTTTTGTATTTAATCGCACCTTTAACTAGCAAAACAAAAACAGTTTTATGAATATCAGCAAACAAATCTCCAGCCAGGTTGCCAGTTACTATGGTGGGTTTGCAGGAGAGACATCTGTCCGACGGCAACTTGACCAAGACCACCAGCAGAGCAGCCGTTGCCGTCCCATGTGCCGACTCCAGGCTGGTAACCTCCAAAGGCTGAATGAAAAGTTGAGATTTTCTCAGTTCTGTTACCAGCGCTCTGAAATTCCCCGTCTGTTTCTAAAAAATGCTCTTTATTTCTCACTTTCCATAAGAAATACCCCAGAATGCAGCAGAAAGCTTTAAAAGCAAAATAGCCAGCTCTTCTTTCCCTGGAGTCTATGCACAGGCTTTTCTCCAAGGCCTCATTTTCGTTATCCAAAAAATACTGGGACGACTTTCAGCTCCCATCATAGTCACAGCCTGAATGAAATTTAAATTTAAATTTATCTGAATAAAATAAAATCCCAGCTAAGTATATCCTGAAACTCGAACCTAGGCCTGAAGTGTAAATCCCTTGGACCAGAACACAAACCCACTTCTAAGCCCAAAACCACAATGCAACCATTCCTCAGTTAAGGCATGGTTGCATTCACATGAGAAAAGCTATTTTTGTGAAAATTTTGGCTTTTGATGGCAGGAATCTCAGATCTAATCTCCACAATTTGAGGCTGAGCAGCTATGAAACATATGTCGTGCAATGCAGAACGGAGTATCTGACCCTCCACTCCAGCACTTCTCAGCCTCCTGCTCCTCAGCATCCTTTTCTGAGCCCTCAGGTCCCAGTTTGTGCACAAAGTGCTGTCTCTTCTCTCCTTTCTGTGCCAGCCCCCCATCTCATGTCTGTTCTAAATATGATCTTGGCAATGGTTTAAGCATTTGGTTAAAGTGCATGTGTGTTTTAAGCGGTACTATTTTTCTGCACAATCCCTTTACAGGAACATGCCAGACTGATTTGAAAGTGCCTGATACAGGAATGGCTCCTTTGCCTTTCCACCCGGGAACTGGGGTGCTCTTAAAAAGCACGGTTACACTGGAATAACCGTGTTTATGCCAATACAGGTAAAGTGGTGCAACCTCCCAGCGTTTGCAATGCTTTTCTCCAGTTCGCAGCATCGCTCCTTGCCATGACAATTCCGCTTTTGTCACGTTTAGCATCTCTCAGTCCCCACTCTGGGATCTCAGGGCAGGGTGGAGAGTGCCCGCTAATCCTCTTTCATAGTCTCCAGGTCTATTTAAAAGAAAATGTAATCAATAGTCCAACTTTGAACTTCCCGCATGCTCTGAAGCTGGCTGAGCGTATTCTTCCATCTTCAGTTTCTAATATGCCTGTGTTTGTCCTTGTTGTACAAGTAGTTCTTGGCTAGACATAACTGTCAACTTTGCTGGAGACACAGTGTAAATATTTTGCACTTGTACAGCAGTGTACTTACCGAAGGAAATTGTGCCGCATACCAGTCTGTGCCGGGTTAACAGAGAAAGCAAGTTTTCTCATCTCTTTGGAGCAGCTCAATCTGTAGTGTGGTGCATGATTTAGCAGCATTTGTGATGTTTCCCTGATTAATTCTTAAGCAGGTCTCCTAGCAACAGAGGAAGGGAGACCACAAGTACTGTGCCACAGGAGAAACATCTTTGTATTTCTGCGTGGTGTCGAGTGTTAGGATTCTTACTTTCCCATTTATGAATGTGCACAGAGGTCTCTGCACAGTCACTTCTCCACATATATATTCCTGAGATAAGGCACTGGGTTAGGGAAGCTTCCGTAGGCACGATAGAAAGAAGAAAAGTAAGTAATTTCTTAAAAGTCTAGCAACTGGATTTGAAATTCACAGAAATTACTTGGTTAAAAGATTTCTTAAAGGATGTCAGGTCCAATTTTAGAGATTTTTAGTATAGGTTCTCTACCATTCTAGGTAATTCACAGAGGAAAAGAGTGAGAAAAGTAAGGCAAGACTTTTTATTTTTTTAATATTGCCCCACACAGAACAACTGTATCTGCAATTAATTTCCACCGATACTGAAACTACATGTAAATATGTGTTTGAGCCCCTGTCCAATATGATCAGAAAATTCAATATTAGAATGTTACCCTTACACTTTTTTTTATTTGTGAAACTGAAATAAGACTGCAATAGAATAAATGCACCATTTCCAGAATTTCTTTCTACCTTCCAGCCTATAAAAGCCTCTTCCTTTAAAAATTAGGCACAGTGCCTAGCGAAGAAAGTGTCATTAGCAAAAAAGCAGCGTGTTTCCGCTGAAACACAAAGTATGGGTAGAACTCAAATCTGTCATTTGAATTAAAATCGTACCAAAAGACTGCAGCACTTGTGCACCCTTCTGGAAAAATAAAGGTGGAGCCGCAGTGGCAGATTTGTCTTTGCGCTCAAGGAAACCCCCCACTGGCCGTGCTGGGAGGAAAAAGCTGGTCTTTTCCTAAGGGCAGTAAGACAACTAGTTAACCCAGGGAGAAGACAGTTGGATAATTGTAAGCTGTTATATCCTTAATTAAAGACAGTACAAAAGGATCTCAGCAGACACACATGCCAGGTATTTGTCTTCTCCCCAGTTCTAATAAAACTTTGTTTCAATGGATTTATTAATTGACTTCAGGATTAGATGTTTGCCTTAGATGTGCCTTCATGATCTGGCAGTAAAATTAACTCAACAGCAGACGGCAGATCCAAAGTGACAGAGGAGTTGAAGTGCTAAAGAACTGAGAAACAAGGATCAGTGCTTAGTCGAAGGGCTAGACCTCTTTAGGAAGTGAAATCTAACAAGGCAGATTTGCTTTCCTATAAATGATATCTAGGGAAGCAGGACTTTATGGGAAATTAATCCCAACATCAGAGTGAATATTCTGCTTGTGTAAAGACTTGCAAGACTGAGCTCTCAGCAGCCATTCCTGGGTCATTACCCTTAAATCAAATCATGAAAGTTAAATACTGAGTTGCTGTCACTTCTGAAGACCCCACGGTGAGTATTTGGGATGAGCAGGAAGGTGGGATGGGCAGGTTCGGGGTCCCCTGTGCCGGGGAGCGGGGAGGGGAAC
This sequence comes from Rhinoptilus africanus, assembly GCA_013400135.1. Classification (NCBI taxonomy): domain Eukaryota; kingdom Metazoa; phylum Chordata; class Aves; order Charadriiformes; family Glareolidae; genus Rhinoptilus; species Rhinoptilus africanus. Next base: position 370,528 of record VXBO01013336.1, on the reverse strand, counting down.
GTGAGGACTGCAATCCCCTGACATGCACGTAGGGATGCCCTCCGTCCTGCACCATCCTGCTTCCAGCTCCGTTTGTCCTCCACTTCCCTGAGAGCATCTTCTAAGGCAGATGCCTTCAAAAGTACGAAGCTTCCCTTATTTCCACGTCTCAGCTCTCCGCTCCTCTGCAGTGCGAGCAAGCACTTCTCTACGCCGAGAAACAGCTTGACGATTTAAAGAAGCGTATAAGGTTATCCATCATTAATATGAAGCCTAGAAATTATGTTTGATTTTGTTGTCTTCAAGAAGCCAGCAGACGGAAATTCCAGCAACCCAAAATATGTCAGTGTTAACTGCAACTGCAGGGCTCGGAAAGTAAATCGTGGAAGCCACTCGGATTTAGGCACCTGCCTGCCTCCGCGGTGTGAAGCTCGGCCTCTGTCTTTTATCATTGTTTCATTATTGCTGCATCCCACCACACTTGTTTGACTTCTTGCTCTCAAATTTTGTGTAGCTCAAAATGCAGGGCCAGTGTCTGAGGGAGCTGCCGTCTTCAGAGAGGTTGAACCACACCAGCCCAACCCAGCCATGATTTCTGCTGATCCCCCTCCGAAGAAACACAGGGTGCAGCTTGTGCAGCCCAGCCCGCCTTACGACATTAACACCCCCATTTTCTGCCAGAAAGGTATTACAGAAGATAAAAGGTGGGGTGGTTTCCATATCCTTTCAGCAGATGGCATCAATTAATCCGTCTTCTAACTCAAAATGTTAATATTTTATAAGAATGAGGGAACATTCGCTTATTTTATTCTTCCCACAGGCATACACTTAAAAAATGTTTCCTAACTTATCTTAATTCATATCTCCTATTTCATAATTACCATTTTACTATACTTTCTGCCCCTGTCATAGCTTAGTTGTGTTTTTTGAAATTTAATCAAATAATAATTAAATTCTGAGGTTAACACCTCTGGTTATCTCTTCATAATTAAACTTTACTTTTTTCTTCAGAAATATTTGAAAGGAAAAGGCAATTGCTTGTAAGAATGCATGCATATCATTTGTGTGTGAGTTTGATGACTGAAGTGACTTTGGCAGGGAATTCAGAGGAGATACACTTAATGCATTCAGATTCTGGCTTTTTGGAATATTTCTTTTTTTCATTTGGGACTGGTTAGCTAGTTTCAAGAAGTCCCAAATACAAACCTAACACAAAACCCGAGAGATTTGTTAAGTCTTCTGTCTTTAACATTGTTTTTGCAGAGCAAGGTAGGCAATACTAATTGTTCCCTTTTCTTACCTTCCCTCACAGGCAGACTAAATTATGCTACTGTTTAACGTAACTTGAAATTCTTTCCTAGAGGTGTTCAAGGGGGATCTATCAATATTTGCACAATGGGGCATTGGGTTTTCCCTGAAAACCTAGGGCAAAATCCAAATCTCACTTTGCTGGAGAGGAGGGAGAGAGAGTGCTATTAATACGGTGAGAGCCGTGCCCAGGCTACCACTCTGCTCAGGCAACAGTCGGTCTTTGCTTGAGGCAAGGGCTACTTGGCATCTGAGATTCACAAAGGAAGAAAAAACATTACAGCACAACCCTCTCAATATTTCAGAGTTTACATTGACAAAGTTGTTCTTAATATTTCATTGGACTATCTCCTCACTAGACAGCTTGAGGGTATTTTCCACACAATAATGGTCAAGAAGATCTAAAAGAATAGCTTTTTATTCTATGGTTATTTACAGTCCCATGATTAAGTCATGAAACTGCAGAATATGCAAAGAGGTGATTATAATGTTGTCAGTGTCGAGCAAGGTGTCTGGCAAGAGTTAGCTGGGTAAATACATCCCCAGCTGTGACAGATGTGGCAGCGAGTAGAAAAAAATGTAGTTTTAGTCTATCAGCAGTGGAAAGCGAGGTTTGAAAAGTGCTGCCAGAGATGAAGAGGGAAAATGATTACGATGCCAGAGAAAGCGATGCAAGTTTCCCCAAAGCTGAACTTACAGCAGGGCAGAGGGAGGGAACGGTAAATAACAATCAGTGCATATGTTACAGGTGGAATGATGTCTTTGTTCTTGGTTACGTGGAATAATTCTGCAAGTAAAATGGGCTGTTAAGTATTACACATCAAAGTTTCTTACCTTATTAGATTACAAGGTGTTACAGCAGTCTCTCAGAACCCGGTAACTGTTCCGAGTCCCTCTACTTATACAAACCTTGACAACTACACAACATTTTAAATTTAATTACTTCAGCTGAAATTGTTCCATGTACAAAGGTTGTTTTCAAATTAATTAATCTGCTTCCTCCATATGTCACAATTCTCTTTTGTATCCTTCATGATCTTTCAGACATGAACAAAACTCATCCAACATCCATATGTCTCTATGTTTGCTCTTGTTCTGCATTTGCACCTGATTTTTTTTGTTAAACCTTTAATTGAAAAGCTGCGTTTAAAAATAATAAAAAGCTTTTCAGAATGTCATCTAATCATAATATTCTTTTAAAAAATTATTATTATGTGAGAATTTATCCCCAGTAGGAACACTAATCTCATTCATGTAGCAACTACCTAAGGAAGCTACCGGGCATTTGGCCTTTTAATGCAATCCAAGCGCTGGAATAATTTAAGCCCATAGATAACCGGCAGGAAGTCTGCAGATCACTGTCTAGTTGTCCACAGACCATACAGCTAGCTGCTAATATTCTAGAGCAGTTAACACCTCATCTAATTAGTTTCCTTGTGAAAAA
>VXBO01013336.1:313600-367772 GCA_013400135.1 Rhinoptilus africanus | reverse complement strand
AAAAAAAAAAAAAAATAGAGAGCACTATCTCCCTGGGTTTATAATGTCTGGGTTTTAATCCCATAATTAGCATTGCAGTGGCTTATCCTGGTGGCATGAGATATTCAAAGTTATCAGCTTTGCTACCCAAATTAGAACTCTTAGCCTCTCCCTGTTCAAACTTTATGAAAATAATTATAATAATAATAATTTTTATAAAACAGGACAGGAAGCTCACAGCTCTCTTCTGTCCTCATGCAGTACATTTGCTGACAAAAATAAGCACCTCATTATTTTACAGTATATTACAGTAATTTTCGGTATAAAATCATAGTAAAAGTGCTCTGGGTCTCAGAAACCCTTGGGCCCCTTGATCAAGGAAAGGCTGGTGCGACCCAGGGAACAGGAAGCGCTTGAACCACTGCTGCTCCCAGCTGCAATAGTCTCAGCCATTCCCATTCTGGGAAAGTTTAGAGGTCACTCGACCAGCAAAATCCTCACTAATAACAGTCACAAGCATTAGAAATCTATGAACAGTTTCTGCCCAACTGTTTACAATCATGAGGTTTGTTATCAGAGGGCTGAAAGAAAATGGATTCTTTTTCTGCACCTTAATTTTGTTACTCCTTAGGATAAAAAACCCCAACCAAACATCCATTGCCTAAATATCGACTTCTGATCTAGAGCCTTATGGAATTTTTTCACTTTCAAATTTTTTTTAAAATCCCCATCAGCAGTTAGCTGTGATGACTATCATCATTGGTCTGCCACAAGAAAGCCAAGAAATCTTAAACATTCTGCTGATCTTGAGCCTTCTGTGCCATTAATTTCCTTTCTTTTTAGATCAAGTGCTCTTGACTGCAAAGCTGCATTTTGCTTCACCTAGATTTGTTACTATAATGGTGAAAGTCTGGGATTCTGCTGAAGTTTGAAAGACTCCAGTCTTTAGGAGAAGTTGGCAAGGTAGGTAGAAGGGAGGTCTTGCTATGATAACTTTGTCTGGGATCAATACATGAAGTTTGGATTTTTCTGAATCCTGCTTAATCTTCTTCAGATATTGCCAAAACCACGGAGCTCCATCTTCAGGCGATGCTCTAGAGTATGGAAGGTTAACAGTAACATACCAGATCTTGAGTTCAGTTACAGTGTTAGGCATCCACTGCTAAAAAAAAATTATTAACTTGGTAGATTATAACAACATAGTAAGTGTTATATAAAAAAAGAAAAAAAACTAGCCAACTTCTACTGCAAGGTTTGGGGTTTTTTTTTTTCTTTTCTTCTTTCTTTTTCTTGCCATATTAAAGACAGATAGAGAAAAGTATACGGTTTTCACTTCAGATTTTACCATGTAATTCTGAGTACACCTTAAACCCTGAAGGATGAGGCGTGGAATACCAAGAATTATCCATGCTGCAGAAAAAAAAGGAGAAGTTACTAGCCTAGTTTTGTCCACAGCTCTTCTTTACAAACAACAGCAAACAGGGGGGAGGATGGCAAAAATGAGAAGATGATCGTTCGTTACTGGAAAAAGCTCTAGATCTGGGGAGCCTGGCACAAGACTCAAAATGTGACTATTTAAATATATGAAATTTCAGAAGGTTAGGAACACTGTTCTGAATGTCTTATTGAAACACATTACACAATCATCATCCGTAAAAGTGAAACCATTTAATTTTAAGGCAATTTTAAAATCAAAGTGAACACATCTCTTACTCAAAGTGAATGAGAGTTGGCAGAGGAGAAGAGTTAAGCCCTGGTACAGACTGTAAAGTTCTGGTTCATGGAGGCAGAAACTACAGAAGGGGGAAAAAAAAAAACCTTAACAACATCTATGACTGAGGGGAGAAATGTACCCCAGAAAATCAGAAGGGAAATCAGAAAAGACATTGGTGTGGGAATTTTTATCTCCAGATCAAAGGGTTTGGAGCAATACAGGCTGTTTGTGTAAGAATTACATCTTTAGAGCAGGGAGAAGAAAAAAGATAACAAGCACATGAGAGTATTTGCTCTGCGAAGTCAATGAAAAATAAGTATTCATTACTGGAGAAGAAATATTTGCACAGTTCAGCAAACAGCCAATGAGCAACAGAGGAAAAGGCAGAAAGCACAACAAACTTTGAGTGTGATCCCAAGAAATGAGTTTAATAATCTTAAACTCACATGCGATTGAATAGATTTGTAACTCAGGTTGGGCCATCAATGTGAATGAGACAAATAATTTGATGTGCAGAAAAAACCCCAAGCTTAACTCCACAAAAGTGCCTAGCGATCAAATCTATTAAGTTATTCAAATGACTAAACATGTGCAGATGAATAAAGGTGGATTTTTCAAACGCACTCATATGTCTCCACATACTCTTGGCCCCAACTCAAGGTTTTGAAATGACCTAGGGTCAGATTTGTGGATTTATTCAACAGTCTGAAATATATACATAAATACTAATGGGACCTGCATAATTGCTTAACTAATTCAATTGCCTGACTTCTGTTAAAAATCTCAATTAATATATTCCACTGGGCTTTGAAAAGGAATTGTAAATGCTGAGAATTTATTCGTTAAATGTTCATCTTCATAATCTGGTGTGTGAGAATAACAACGTTAAATGCTCTTTGCTGGCATCAGATGTATCTTTTGACCACATAAATCCAAGCAGTGTGAAGTTATCTTCTGTACTCTAGATGGAAGCAGGCTGTAGAGAGGTGGGGGTCGGTATCTTCTCCCAAGTAAGAAGTGATAGGACAAGAGGAAATGGCCTCACGTTGTGCCAGGGGAGGTTTAGATTGAATATTAGGAAAAATTTTTTCACTTAAAGGGTTGTCAGGCACTGGAACAGGCCACCCAAGGAAGTGGTGAAATCATCATCCCTGGAGGTATTTAAAAGATGGGTAGACGTGGTGCTGAGGGACATGGTTTAGTGACGGGGTTTGTCAGTGTTAGGTCGATGGTTGGACTCGATGATGAGAAAGGTCCCTTCCAACCTGGGCAATTCTATGATTCTATGACTTCATCAAACACAGCAAGGCAATTTCATTATTATCTCTCCTAGCATAAAATTTGAGTTTTATCTTCAGATGTTTCAATATAATTTTGGGTCCATCTGTGCTAGCTAAGCAAAATTAATTGGAATCACATTTACCGCAATCAAACTAAAAATTAATAGGAGTATTAAACTGGAGGCATTTTTTTTTTCTGCTTTAGGTAGAGCTAAAGGAGAGATTTTTCCTATTCTTTCCTGGCTGTGGAATTTTTTCCAGTCACTCTTAAACCCAAAGAAATAGAAGGAATTCAGCATAATACTCTGCTTTTTCTTTTCTCTATTACCAGTTAAAACCACTATCCATGCAGTCCTTTTCATTTTAAAACCCCAACAGGAGAATTATAGACTCTTCTGTTTCTCAAAAAGGGTACCATTTTGAAAATATACAGGGAAAATGATTAATAAAAAATGGAACACCAGCACTGATTGAACATTAGTGTATATGCTCAACCGCTAAGCCGGTCTGCATAAGATGTGCTTCGTACTCAGAACATTGTGCGCATTCAGAATGAGCAAATGAGTTTAAAAGTATCTGAGAACTTCTGAACTGCAGATTAAGTTCCATCATCCTCTACAGAAAGGGAGAGCAATTGTCATCCTCTTGCTGCCAATACAATCCAGGAAAGGAATGTTTTGCCCTCTCTTCTTTAGGTACATAGAAATGGCGTGCAGTTTTAATTTGTTTCTTGGTGGAGATCCTGAGGCTGTTTTCCTGTATTACCTCTAACTGCTTATTTTGTGTCCACTGACAAGACAGGAAGAGGAATAAAAATTGAGTAAGAAAACCTTAAAAATATGTCAACGTTTAATCTGCAGATCATCTCTGACTGGAGTTCTGTTGCCTAACCCTTGATATCCTGTATTAAATTACACTTCTGGTGGTTCTTTCCAACCTTGAGTTAAAGGTGTATCTCTCCCCCACCCCCGCTCCTTTTAAGCAAATTTTTCAGGCTGAACACTTAAGACAGAAGATAATATTGTTTCCCACTTTCATTTTCAGAAGGCATTCAGTTTCTGAAATAGTTTCAATTAGTAGAACATGGCAAAGGATGTCTAAGGCATCTTTCATTTCTGAAAAGAACACAAGCTTTCATCACTAACTTGTCAATGCATTTAGCCCTATTCTTGATCTGACACATTTCTCCAAAGCACTACCCTTCTGTTTATTGTCAAGGACCACGTATCTATGACAAACCTTTCAAAATGAGTGAAAAGGTTAAAAACATCTCCTCTGAGTTTGTGTTCAAACATTCTGCACCTTCTCAAACATCCCCCTCCCTGGCTGATATTCTGAGGTCATGTTTTTCATTCTTACGCTGGGGCTGTGTTTTCTGTGCCTTTAGACATTGTCGTACCATATGAGAAAACCCTAAATAACAGTGTATTGTGAGTACTGACTTAGTAACGAACAAAACGAGAGCTTTACTGAGCCACACAAAAGATTCATGTTTCTTTATATTTAACAAACTGCTGAAAGACCTGTAATTTAGATAGCAGGAACTAAGAAGTTCTGTGCTCTAAGTAGGGAAGAGATAAAGGGCTATAAGGCAGAGGAAGGGCAAAGATAAAGAGCATCACTGCAAGATTCTTTTTTGATACTATCAATCCCTTTTAGCCATCCCTTTTAGCTAAAAGGTTTGTTTACGCCATCCTGGGTTTTTATTCCAAATGTCACAGTGACAGAAATGATATGAAAAACATAGATTAGAAAGCAATTGCCCGAGTTCAACGTCCTCTGAGATAGAGAAGAGAGTTGTTTATGAAGCCTTGGATGGAGGGAACATGATAGTCCTTTCATACTCCGGGGTGCAAGCCAGCAGACTACAACACCACTGCTAAAACCCAGGATCTCCCTAAGTCCCTACTTGTGTTAATCAGCAATTGCTGCTTATATGACACCAACCACACTAGTTCCTGGAGTTCCCTTCAATGGAGGAAAAGGAAAATTGCCTTGACCTTCAGGTCAACAGAGGTGGGTAACCTCACCCCCACAGTGTGCATCTGGTCCCTGGAGCAGACTGGCCAGGTCTAAACCGTAGAGCACTTGGTTTGCATTCCCGTGGGTTGCATACGTCTCCTGCGACAAAGCAGGGGTCATGGGAAGAAACTAGGATGCACACAACATGGACTGTCCAGAGAGCAGGACTTTGGGGTAAAGTGAGAAACAAGCCAGTGTAGACGTGGATGCTTTTTAGAGGATGGCAAGGAAGTACTTGCATAAGCCTTCTGTGTTGCTAGAACCACCTTTACACCACGGGCCAGCGTAAAACTGGGTTTGGTATATGCGATCACTATTTATGTATGGAAACGGGCACTTGGTTCTTGATGTGCAATATTTTATGCTACTTTGAAATGAATAAAGAAAAAGCTTTTATGAATTGGTGGGACTTTTTGGAGAAAGCATTAAAAATGACACTTTGCATAGCTGTATGTCATACTTTAAATGCATGTGGAAACACCAACTAATTCTTTACACCATTGTCTCAGTAGTAGGTTTTGCAGCAACTCTACCCACAGAGACCTACTCAGTTGGGAACACCAAACAATACTGATTGCTCCTCTTTTAGAGGTGCAGACTTAGTGTCTGTGATCCTTGTTCACTTCAGGGAATGATTAAAGTAACCAAAGAGGTTGAGTCCATACAGCAAGTTTAGCCAAGGTACGTCCATACAAGCGTATCTACCAGGTTTTATTGTGTTCAGGTCAGCACTTGAGCTCACTGTGTCCATGTCCACATAATTCAAGAAATAACCTAAGCTCCAGAAGAGATCGCAGGAGCAGAGCAGTGTGCATGCAGGGTGGGCAATCAGGAGCCCAGGTCTTCACAGTGGATTAGGAAGTAAACAGCTTTTAAGCTATGGCTTGAGTGAAAATGAGGACTTTGGAATGGATTATCAGGATGGGTAATCCATCTGCTCTCTCTGTCCTTGCATGGAGGGACTGATGGCAGCTCTGAGAGTTGTCTTAGTTTGGGCTGTGCCCTAAATTCCTAACATTTCTAGCTGCAATGCAATGATTGACTGAGGAAGTGATACCAGTCCAGCCCAGTGCAAAGGTGAGCAGAGCAGCTTAAACTATTCTTCAGCAGTCATTTAAACTAAACTGGGTTGAATTAGGAGCAGCCCTTTACAGTCACACCACCTACAGCTGAGGAGAGCTTTAAAAAGCTGTCCTTGACACCTCTTAGGTTTTAGTTATTCTTATCTCCTTGTTTCTTTATGACTCTGTCATTCAATCCACCGTCCAAGCTGCATCTTTCTTGGAAACACTTCGAGCCAATTCTCTCGTTTTCAAGAAAAAAAATGATAGCTAAAGAACAGAGGGTGTCTGAGGGCCAGGGGACTGGGCAGCAAGGGTGGAGCAGGACCTGGGAAGAGTGGCACTGGGGCTGGATGTAGCTGCAGCTGCTCTTCTTCCTTCTGCCCCTCTAGGGGCATGATTCAGGGATGAAAAGTGGTCAAAGACAGACAGAGTAGCTCCTGGAGAGGGATAGTACCTGCAAACAGTCTGGTGTTATGGTGAAAATTATTAACAGCTCTCTTGGCAACAATTATAAGAATTAGATTGATGCTTTTCCTTCTAACTTTTGGCTGTTCACTTGTTTTTGTATGAATTAAGCTTTCCACAATCATCTTTTCTTTAAGAAACATCTACAGCATTGGGGGTCTATCTGGAGTAGACTTAATGACATTTTGCATATATTCTGCCCCAAATTTAGATTCAGAGTTATATCTCTAAATCTGTCTATAACCCCATATACCCTTAATCAATTTTTCATGGCTCATAAATTCTGTCAATATACTTCACTGCTAACTACACAGCGATTACAGAGGGGCTCGATCCACTGCTCCGTGGAACTGCAGGCTCCCAGGAGCCATGCTCCTTCTGCGGGTCCACCTCCCTACTTTGTTGGTTACTCTTTGTACACGTATACACTTCACCACCTCAGAGTTACTCTGCCATAATAATATGTAATAAAAAACCATACAATTCCCCTTCCCAGTGTTGTGAACGCATCAAGTTTGATCTGGTCTTATCTCAGTCTTGCCTGTGTTGAAGAGCGCACATATCGCAGAGGACCTGGGCTGGTGTGGTGCCCATGGTCATGTTGTTCTTCCTCAAGCAACTGCGAAGCACCACTGCAGCATCGATTAGAGCAAGACTTGATGGTCCCAGTGCACCCTCACACTGAAACTAAAGAAACTGGAGCGGGAGCAGTGAAGGCAATACTCAGATATCCTTTTTAATCAGGTGTTCCTCTCGAGCTTTCAAATCCTGAAGGGGGGAATACGTAGAAGCAGCACAAGAGACACAACAGATGCGTGCATAACATTAAAAACCTGCAGCGGCATAATTAAAATGATAACAGAGGCAGAAAGGTAACCGGTCTTCAAAGGTGATTTGAGAAAGCACCAAGGTGAAATGGGATTTTTTTACCATTAAGTTCACTAGGGCTGGGTTTCCCTTACAAATTTCACGCCTTCCTAGGTGTCCGACCTAATTTTTGTATTTATTAGGAGCTACACAGGTGAAAATCAAGTAGCTAATTTTCATTGTGTCATACTTTCAAAATATAGCGATAGAAAATTTTCCCCTAGAAAAATAATATTTTCATTTTAGACCCTAATATTTATTTGATATCTCAGTGCACTATTGCAGCATTTCCTTTTACATGAAATAATACGTATACAACACGGTGATACAGAACGGTATTATAAAAAACATTTCACAAAATTCAGCTGCACATAATGGCTTATATTGCCTATGCATGTGTGCATGCACAGTATAAGTTTTATTTCAGGGGTGAAAAAAAAAAAAGTGGAAATTTGCAGTATTTGTTACACTTATCAGGCTATAACACCTTTAAAAGGTTTCTTTTGAAAGATGTTTCTGTGTGACCAAAAGCAGTTAATAGTAGTTTCTTGCTGAAGACCTCAAGCTATCTTTCTATAAAGGACTGATACTGTAAAGTCACCTATATCTGCTTCTGCCACGGTCTGTGAAAATCCAGTAGCGCCGCTGCAGGAGAAGCAGTTCTACTCGTGCAGTTGCTTTTGTTCAGCAGGGCTACGCTGCGCATCTTGTCTGCTTTTTCACAACAACCCACTATTGCTTAATAACAAGCCATAATGTTCTGAAAATAATAAGCCTAGGTGGTCTGGAAAAAACAGAAAATGGAAATCCTGTCACACTGTATCCAGAGGGAATTGATACATTTTGTTTGGCTCTATTCCCTAAAGGGCATAGCGGATGTACAGGTGCTAGACTAGAAATTGTTATAATTACAAAACCTGTATTCAGTTCCTCGGAGAGCTTTGAAATTTTCAACATAGAGTAGAAACTGGAGCTTTGAAGAGAAGAAAAATAATCCATATGCCCAAAGAACAATAGAGTACAGGGTGATTGCCTGAATTATTCACTGTAGCAAGCAGATCATTAAGAAATACAGCACAACAAACGGACCTCAGAAGCAGCCCTGTAAATCTAAACGATATCAAAACCAAAACTGCCGGCCCACAAAGGGTTTTTTTTTATATATACGTACAACTTCTGTTCTACACTTTCTGCACCTATGGAGTGGTTATTTAAGAATCCATACAGACTGACATCGCTCTCCTCCTCACCCTGTCTCTGGTGCCGGGGAATTGCAGCTATTTGTTTTCTGTGAAGGGAAAAATCTTTATTACTACGAACACAGGAAAATAAGTTGAGTTCTGTATGTTCCTATGCCTATTCCTAAAAAAAAAAAAAATAAATAATGAAAACGATGCTCACTCTGTATTTGAAAACGGTCTCATTGGTGATGGCAACAGAAGAGAAAAGAAATAGAAGAGAAAGAGTTTTCAGGTCCTTGCTTACAATTGTGTCGCGCTGTTGGGTACCACGCCATTCTCTTAAGTCCAAGAAGCCACGAGTGAATCCTCTGGTTCCTTGGACGGCTCCAGAATTTACCGGCATCACTATGATGCTCATAGCCTTTCGGCAGTACTGCTGGGACACACACATGTTCTTTCTAAATCAAGATATATAATTTATGAGCATCTTCTGGAGGCTAGAACATTTTATGTAGATCTGTCCCAATTATTTGACAATCTGGGTTGTTCCAATTTCATCCCTTCCGCACATCATTTGAAATTCGTACGGAAATTTAAATGCACTGTAAGATGGTTTCACATTTCTCCTGGGAGTCTGGCAAAATTGGAGCTTCCTTGTGTTTAGCATTTTATCCCGCTGTTGTATTTACCTGCAGCCACTTTGCTGCAGGGGAAGGCAGCAGCCATCTCGGGGATGAACGGGGAGAAGCTCAGCGTATTTGGTGCCTAGAGCATTCAGGGACTGGCATAGCACCAAATTATTAATACTGCGATAACAGCTTTAAATCGGGTGCTGTGATGTACATCCTTTTCCTTTTAATCACCGAGTGTGTTTCTGCTAGCCACTGTCACATTTGTTCCTCTTATGTTTAGGAAATTGTGCTTAGGTAGGAAGAGGGAGGTGGGGAAAGGAGGGATGAGCGATGTGGAGGGAGGAGGCTGAGGGCAGAAGGCCCAAGGCAAGGGCTCAGAATGATTAACTGAGCCCAGGGCAGCCATCACGATGCCCTGTGAGAAGACGGGAACTCGTGCGCTGGTACCCCCAAACAGCAGGAAGCAGCAACCATGATTTTTTTTTATTATTTTTTCATTTCGATTTCTAGTCTCTTTGCACATCAAGCGTTATGTGCTACTCCCCACTTAGTGTGGTTTACAAATAACAGCCTAATCTGAATCATTGCTACAATTATTTCGTAAATAATCTGTTATACTAGCAAAACTTCAGCCTTATTGAAAACCTGAAAGCTATTATACAATGGATTTTTGACAGCCTCATTGGAGCCCACTCTAATAAAATCTATAGGGAAATCACTCCCTGCATTGTTGTTCTCATTACGTGGCTTTTTAGACAATAGGCTCACTATTCCGAAGTAGAAAAGCTTTACTGCTTTTCCTCTGCACAAGAGCAACTTTGTTCTTTGCTGGTTTTCCACATAAACCAAACCCAAACACCAACAAACAAAGGAATTATCATTTAGCCCTTGTTGTCACTTCTGAGGGACCTTACAAAAAAGGGACTTTCCATTCAGTCTCTGCAGCTGAGAAGGAAAAGTGTTTGTTCTCCTGCTCACCCTAAGGACAGCATCAGGTTCAAATGGGCTTCACAAGCTCAGCTCCATCAGAAGACACAGAAGGAATGCAAAGTCAGTTATTTTTGTGTGTGTTTTGAGTTGGTATAGGTATTTCTGTTATGGAAATGTACCTTTCAAGTCTTCAAGATTTGTATTCTCCAATACGGAATAGCATGAATTTTGTAGTAATGTTTGCATCCTGAGATATCCCGAGTCGACAAACAAAGCAGGAACCTATCTTTTAGACTTTTACATACCGAATGCATGAAATGGGAAGCTGAAAATCTCTGTAAGTTGAAAATCTCTGTAAGTAGCATCATTCTGTGAGCTTTATAGCATTCTTAAGTATGTAGTAAATTGTGTTAGTATGGCCGTTAAACAGAAGCATTAAAAAAAAGAGAATTTTAGTGTATTTAAAAAAAAATAATTAAAAAAAAAACCTGAAAAATAACCCTCAGAGAATACGCTAGCACTTACATTTCTCACAATTATACTCCAAGCAAGGGATTTTTCTCTACTTGGAAGGAAACTTCTGTAGCAACTTTTCCAAATTAAAAAAAAAAAAAAAAAAAAAAAAAAAAAAAAAAGAAAAGATGAACTAGAGTGGCACTGCATTGTGTTTCATCTGGCACAGCTCGTCAAACCCTTCAATAACGTCTGGTGCCACAAAATGTCTTTATGTAACATAGCAACAGTTTCAGCAACTGTGCCGATTTAGAATCATCAAAAACCTTGCAGCTTGGTCTAAATCACCTGGCTCCTTTCCCTGTTCTATACGGTGTATAATGTGTGGGTACGGTATTTACAAATAGCGGTCTCCCCTCCCACAGCAAAAGGAACAAATAATAAACAATGTGAATGGATAGTATGTCTGATGTGTGAAATCCCTACCAGGCATCTTGGAAAGGGAAAAAACTCCTTCGTTTAAGGGGAAGAAACGTCATTTCTTTCTGGCTACTTAATAGCAACGCATTAATGATCAAAACAACCAGATAGCAGTAAATAACGCGGAAAAGACAAAATGAAGAAAGATCTATTGCTTATGGGATGTGTGCTTTCTCATGAAGTGCACTGAGCTTTAAAATAGCCTTTAAAGAGATACTCAGCGTACAAAGTTGTGTCGCTAACGGGGTATGGACAAACTGACAAATTCACAGAACATTCTGGAAAGTGCCACAGCCTGGGATGCACCAATTCATGAGCAGTAGCTTACATACAGAGTGCAGTTTAATCAGATTAAATAAACACTGTAATAAGGCTTTAAGTATACTTGTAAGGTTACATATTTAAATAAGGAAATGCGTAGGATTAACTTGCAAAGGGGCTGGTTGGTTGATTAAGGTTTTTTCCCAAAGCTATATTACAGCGTAGTATATTTTCCAAAAAGGAACACTGGGAGTTGTTTAATTTATTTAATTTTTTTTCTTTTAAAACCCTAGAAAGTTACAGTTTCCCAGAAAACATAGAAAACCTAGTTCTTCCACCAGTCCATATGAAATGGCCTTCACAGTCTGGTAGGCCTTTGCCAGTGTACACATGTATTCTTATTAGGCTTTAGTTTGTGTAAACGCTTATGTGTGTGTGTATATATAAAATATATGTGGGTGAATATAGCCTGAATATGGAAACTCTACTCAGAAAGGAGACTTCTTCCTCCCCATGTCTCTGTTGTGTGCAAACAGGCTTGTTTGTGTGCATAAAGTGTATATGTGCACATTACGACCGCAGGGAGCTTCTCTTCCTAGCAGAAACTCCACAATCAGAGCAGGGGAAAGAGGCAGCAACGTCGTGGAACGGACCCCTCAGTGGGATGATGCATTAATCGTCTCTTGATCACACTGAGATAAAATCAAGGCTTCTAGAACACGAAATGAAGACCGCGCTGGTCTGAAAACACTGAAGAATATTATCAAAACACACAAAAAAAGCCCGTCCTGCCGTTGAGTTTACAGACCTGAAGTTTAAAGTGGGCGTCCTTGCCTTCAGGTGCATTCAACGCACAGGTAGCCCGGCATGTCTAGGTAGGACACCGCGCGGAGCTGCCCCCACCCCGGGGAGATGAGCGCTGTCTTCGCCTTCCTGCTGAGCCGAGATGCTCCTCGGAACCCTGCGCTGGGAGCTGAGACCGGCTGACGTACCCCCGGCCGCGGGGGAGCCGGTGTACCGCACAAACCAGCCTCCGGGAATAACCACGGAGCACTGCAGTCCTTCTTTCACCCAGCTTCTCTCTCTCTGTCAGCTCAAATGGAAGATACGGGTTTTGCATTTCAGTACCCATGGAGATGCTCAGGACATGAGCTGCTGGTAAGCAGGTGAGCACTCAACTCATTGTGAGCATGCATTTTCCAGAAAGACCTCATTTTCCCCATCAGACAGCCCATCCTAGAAAAAACGGTGAACTCAAAGATGGATGCGAACATCACAGGAGTTACACACTAAAAATACACCAGTGGTGCCTGACTTCGTCTTTAGCAAACAGCACGTTGTAGGAGAAAGTGTAGTCTAAATAATTTAATGTGAAAATAAATACATGATATGAGGGGAAATCTTGTCCTTAATGAAGTCTGTTAGGTCTTGCAATTAATCCCATTATAACCAGGATTTCATGTAAATAGTTGCTAGCACTATTACGGCTGACAGTATCGCTTGCCACAGCTGGAGGTCATGAGAACTTCAGGGCATTTTCCAGCCATTTTCCCTGAAGACCACTTTCGCAAGGAATAATTATGCAGAGTGAAAGCTGATGGATTGTTCTGATATCAGTGAAGCCTTCATGTCTTTTCACCAGATGTAAAGCGTAATCAGAATTTTACAGAAGTACTTCTGAATGTCATTTTTACAGTTTTCTTGGCAGCTTTTTAGAATCCATTTCCTGTCATACACGGAGGTACAAAGAGGCAGAATTGTAAAAATGCTGCATTTCTTTTCCTCCTTTTTCTTAGGCAGGGGAAAGCTAATGACAAGAAACAGCGGATCGAATCGATATCAGATGTGTAACACGGTGGGAACTTCGGTAGCCCTGGAAGCTGGCTGTGCTTTTTTCCACAGTCGGTGAGTGCCAGGTCGCCTATTATCTCAACTTTTGTTTTGTAATTAAAATGTCTTTAGTCAGAAGTACCACTGTATTGCTCTGCTTGCTGACTGGAAATTTCAGATCATCAGCAGCCCGTGCCAAGCGCCTCGTGCATGCTGCGCCGAGCACCTGGAATGTGGGGTTTACAGCAGCTTCCTATACCGCGGAGAGGAAATATTTGGATTGCAATTTGGGACTCGCCATGGCAAAGCAGAGCTGATACCAGAGTGTGGTGGTGTGCTGCTGTGCCAACGGCAACAGCAGATCCGAGCAGGGGAAGAGCTCAGCAGAAGATTGCTCAATTATTTTTATAGGCAATCTACCTACCTGGCCAAACCGCAGAGAAGTCTGTGGCCAGTCACCAACTTACTATCATTACTGAACCTTTAATTAAAGTCTATCACTCGTGATTGCTGATATTGCAGTTAATTTAGTGTTGGTAGATCAACTGCATGGACTGTTGTCACGGACATTTGGGAGTCCGCAGTGCCAGGTCATAAACAGATTGGCAGCACACAGCAATATTGAGAACCTTACACCTGTAAAGCTGTCAGACCGTAGATAGTGTAGGTATTCTTTGTCTTACAAAACAGATAAAGAGAAAGGTTTATCAACAGGAAAGGGTGGTGCCTGCCTGCCTGCTCCAGGTTGAAAGAAAAGATCATATTGGCAAGATCTTTATCAACTTAAGGTTGTTTTCTCGAATCGGCAAGGGTATTTTTGCTTCTCAGGCTTCCTTCTGACTGCTACTTTGGGAGATTCAGCTTAGTCTTTGCTTCTCTTCTCAGTTTTGCTTCTTAGTGAACATTTGTACACTGTGAAACAGGCTCTTTCCCTTCTGACTGGACAAAGGACAATCGGGGGTTGTTTCAGATCTGAATGCACAGTGAGGGGACAAAACTCACAATCTCTTATCATTCCCAGTGTTGTACAATAAGATATTGTAGCCCAGATTTCTGAAATATCAAGGGAGAAAGTGTTGCCCAGAGAAAAAAAAGTGCAGGCAGATGATGCGACACGTCATGACCAGCTAGCGAAGGTACCTCTGGAAAACCATTTGTTGAAATAAGGCCAGGAAGGTTTAATTTGGTTTTTACTTTGATGACATGACTTCAGTAGCAAGGACATATTTGAAACTGTTTGGTTTTGATCTCGTCAGGAGTTAAATCAGTGAGATGGTGACTGATTGCAGGGGCTGCAATCATGCAGCATTGTTCTCCCATGAGGTCTTTTACAGAAGAACAAAAGAATTGTCATATTGTGCATCACACGAGTAAAACCAGGAACAATGCAAACACGCGTATCGACATATTTGTTGGGTGGGAACAGTCCAAACAGTTTGCCTTCGGTGTGGGTAATTAGCCCAGTAAAGGCTTGCAAAATTAGAGCCTAAATGATGCTCTGCAGTTTTTGTTCAATCATCTGCGTGATGTGGTTGTGCTGGGATATTAGGCTTGAGCTTGGAAACAAATTCAGACTAAACCAGCTTGTCTGCCTGTGCATCCTATGCGTAATGCAAGTTCCATGAGCTCTTTTTCGTCACGACTCACTTCTATCTGACTCTGCTAAAATGCCCTTCCTGCTCCTTCTCTCATTGTTATGGGGCTATTTTAAGACAAATTTGCCATTCTCTGAAGTTCTTATTTACCTTCTTTGGCTTTTCTCTTAAAGGTTTGGCAGCTTTCCACAGATAAGGTTGGTATTGAAAACATAGTATGTCAACGCCAAAGTAGTCAGAAATAAGTTTAACTAATTATTATCCAAATATTAGTATCCAGATAATGTTACTTTTATGACCAATTTGAATGCATTTTCTAAATTTCGTCAGAATGGTGAGACATTTTCCAATACGCTGTGGTTTTGTACCGGGCTGCTGCACTGCTGGTATGTGGCTGAGAGGTAAACGGAGAATGTGAATAGGAACAAGAAAGGTTATTAATTGAGTATAAATTACCACAAGTTATATTTAACTTGGGCGATGTTATAATTCCCGAGGTACATAAAGGACATAAGACATAGGGGTCTGCCACATTCCCACTCTCAGGAAAGAGGGCGGGTAAGTGACCTCAGATTCGTAAATTCTCAACGGCGCGGATTANGTTTAGCATGATCTCGATAATCTTCATTAGCATACGCAGGGGTGTGCGCTTTCATATGCATTTCGCAGATAATGAATCAAAGGTCACTTATCAGACACAATGGCCTTGAGAACTGAGAACTAGCGAGCTCACCACACGAGTGGCGGAACTATCCCGTCTTCACCAGACAGGTCTCCTACACTTTCAGGCACCAGAAGTGTTAGCCTTATCAGTTCTTTGAAAGCCAGGCCAGCGTTATTTATTTCCTTGTGAGTGTTTGAGACATTCCATTGAAGGTTCGGAGGGCCTTCTGCCCCTCGTCAGGGAATTTACAGTCTGTCTCTTACAGGGTCTTATACCAGCTGATGATCAAGACATGCAGTGCTGTCCCTAGCACCGTAAGAAGGTTTATTTCTATTCCTGTGATTTCAAGTGCGTCTTCAGTAGAACGTTAAGTATCTCTTATGTTTGCTATCTGCACAGCTGTGACTTTCATCGAGCTCTGATGTAGTTCTTATGCATTTAAAAAAAGAGCTTCTAAACCAGCAAAGGAAGAGCTGGGCCCTCTCCAGAAATATGGCAAAACCAACTTCTCTAGGCATCACGGGTCTCCAACTCTGCTTCTTACGGCTTTGTGTGACGCAGAGCATCATAACCTTCTCCCACACGCCCAAAAGAAGGGATGCTTTGCTTTAAAGGAACCTTTTAACTTTTCTTTGCCATCCCCAAGATACCTAAATAGCAGAGCCAGGTAATCCAACCTTGAAGCCAACTTCTCCACACCAATATGAAAAGAAACATTTTCTCAGAGTCAGTAGGTTTATGCATGCATTCAGGAAGATTTAAGTCGGTGTCAAACACAAGTACTTGCTTTCAGCTTTAGCTAAGTACAATCAACCTCTTGTCAGATATGTCTTTAATTAGATTTATTTTTTTTCCATGCTATTTCTACAGTAACATTTACATAACCTGTGAGAGCTGGTAGTATCCTTCTCCTTGTGGCATATTTACACTCCGACAAGCTGCTGTTTCCGTAAATGCACCCAGAGACAGAGTGCATCAGTTGCCACCATTCTACTGCCAAGAGCCAAAACAGAAGAAAAAGGGCAAGGCTGTTAGTATATTTTTTCATAAAAAATAAAGGAAAAATTTCAGTAATGAGAGCAAAATGATTGCCACTCTATGAGAGATAAGAAGACTTCAGAATGCAAAATAATTTCATTGACCTGTTATTGGTTTGAAAAGATAAAAGGCTTTCTCTAGAAGTGCTTTAAAAATGGATATATACACACATGTGCGTACATATGCACACGTGCAAGGTTTATAGAAAGCTAAAAAAGTTCAGCTGCAAGAAGTTGTACCAGCAGGGCTATTATCTCTTCATGTGACCGCGGATGCATTGTGGTTGTCTCATTGCTTGTCAAGGAGTTTCTGAATGTCTGGAAAAAGATGAGAAATCCCTGTTAATTAAAGCTGAGAATGGGAGAAATGAATCAGTAAGAGCTAAAGGGAGGGAGGTAATCAATGAGGAAGGAGGATCCCGCTGGTAGGATGCAATTAGACTTCAAGGAAAAGGACACTGTGCGATTGATCATATGATAGCTCCCTGGCTATTGTGAAATATTTCGCTCTGCTCGCTGTGAGGACACAAAAGTGGTAATTGTGTCAATCTCGCAGTCAAAGTTTTAAAACAACAGAAAGTTGACACAGACGACTGTATTGAATGAAAAAAACTGCACCAAACGACAGACAAGTATTGAGAATCACAGCATCTTTCCATTAGGTATTGGGAAAGAGAGAATGAGGAACCTGCTGCACTGATGACAGTTTGGTCTCAATAATTAACTCTGATACACAGAAATAAAAGCTGAACTGTCTAGAATGATCTTACAGAACAAAGCCCAGCAGAATTGTGGACAAAAGCTTCTCCTTAGTAAGATAAGCAGGAGCGGGAAGTACTTTTGATTAAAAGTAGAAGAATGAGTAAATATGTAAAATAAAGAAAATCTGATAAGGAGTAGAAAATCAGGTGATTCCCCTTCCTGCAGGAACCACAAGACCGTAGGTGAGGTGGATGTCTCCCTTTGTGGCTGCTGTGGGAGGAGATCCTTTGAGATGGGTGTACCACGGAGTAAGGGATGGACCATTGTGTTTTCCACCCAAATCTCATCCTGTTGTGTAAATTCTCATTTTAATATTGAATCCTACTCTGCCTCTGGCAGGGTGTCAGGACACCACTGTGGCACTGCCTGTCAAAACCCTATTAGATGGGGTGGTCTCAAGAGCTCATAACTAATTGTCAGCTTAGTTGTTTATTAACAACTAATCCAAGCCCTGTATTTTTTCATAGAAAATTGGATTAATCTGGGTTTCAACTTCCATCAACCCAGCATGACTTCAAGATTATTCTTCACGTAGGCCCTGGATTTTTAATTTTTTTTTCTATTTTTTTCTAATCCTTCAACACCATATGACAAATGCCCCCAAAGGACAAGCCATCAGGGGCACAGACTGGACTGGGGCAGGATATTACAGGACATAAATAGAAAGAAGAAGCTGTAAATTCCTAATGTGCTGACTACCTTCCTTACCATCACCACTGGGGCTCGCAGGATATATTGCTGCCATTGAGGAAGTCACCTCTGAAACCAAAATGGAGAAATGGCAAGTGCTGCGTTCTTCCTGCAAGATGTTTTCTTGGGGGCATTTATTTGTTTTCCTTTCTAGCAGGGAAGCCACAGCACTTCGTTCTGCTTTTCTACTTCTTGAAATTAATGTTGTGAGCAAATGAAAAAAGTCACACCTGAAACAATCCCCCCTCTGTAAAAATGGGGATAATAACGCCTTCTTCACAGGGGTGTTGTACATCCCAATTAAGGGTTTGGCACTCTCTGAGCCATCTCCTCTCTCTCTGCGTGGCTTGCTCAGCCCTCAGCTCCCTCCCCTTGTCTTTGCACAGTAGCCGATCCTCAGCAGCACCTTAGATGCCTTGATTTTCCTTAAGGCTAGTGGCCTAAAGCTCATGGCTTATCATCCAAATTTCTAGTCTTTAACACTGTAAATCTTAAGTTTTACTCTGATACAGGCCTCAGATGGAAATATCATATGTGTTGGATGATCATTTAAGACACTTTTTGTAATAATATGCTCTAAACAAAGTACAGCCTTTGGGTAGTGCTAGGTAACATCCCAGGGCTGGCCAAGGTAGAGGAGATGCAACCTGCGCTCCTGGAGCTGAAGGACCCAGCCCCAGCCCATGCCCTACGCACTGAAGGTCCGCAGCACGGCATTCGTAACACAGCCACCGTGCACGAAACTTTATGGAAATTATTCAAAACAGCTTTTTTTCTTTTCCTTCTACTTCCTCTAAGATTCAATCTGACATGAATTTGGTTATGTTTTTTTTTTTTTTTTTTGCACATTGGGTTCTTCCTTTCCTGCATGAAATGTGGCATCTGTTGACAGCTGGGTGATAATTCTTTGACAGGAAGAATTGGGGGGGAGAGGAATCAATTTGGTGACCATGAAACATGTGAAAAATTTGCTGTGGTCTCTCTGAGTGGATCGTGCTGAGCAAATTTCATAAAAAGCTGTTAGATTTGTGTCGTACTTTGCAATGTAAAAATAACATCATGACTACTATTGTGCCATGGGAAGTGCATATGGCTGAAAGATATTTAACAAAAGACATTTTAAAGACACTAGACCTAGTTTTAAAAAAAAAATTGGTTCTCACAACACTCATCTCCTCGAAGAAGAATGCTTTCCCAAGAAAATTCTACTGTTAAAATATTCTCCACCATCAAGGGCTAGAGTGAGCTGCAGTTCAGGCTGAAAACAATTAAAAATTAGTGGGAATTAGCTGGAAAAGACACCCAGTGCAAGAGGGTAGAGATACAAGTTTCTTATTTTACAAACACCCTTCTTATTGAGGGATCTGCCATCCTTTGCTGGTATAAATTGCAACTCCAGTAGGATACAGAGAGATGCTTTGGTGTAAAACCAGCCTAAGGAAGGGAAGAATTAGACCCCTGTCTCTGAGGAGTTCCTGGTAACATGCTTTTGCCTGTGGCGATGGTTTACTTTTCAGGTCACCTTTCTACAAAATATTCTTTCAACAACTTTATGCTGTTTTCCAAGTATTTGGAATATATTTGCGGCAGTTCAGGGGAGGCAGGGCTCTGAAAAGGCAAGTGAGACACCCATGCCGTCTTTAAACATCAGTTGAAATATTCTTTTTTCTGCCTAGCTGCTTACGTACATGCAGTTTAAACAGGATATATTTCTCACTGAGCTTATACATTTTTCAAAATTAAACACTAGACCCAGTTTCATAATGCAGAGTCTAAAAGCGAGCGATACGGGTGCTAGCGGTGTAAGGACACTTCCCTCCAGCCTGCCTTCCTCTTCCAGAGGGTCCCAGGGCTGTGCTGAGACCCAGCTGCCGCCCTCCCACCGACCGCTGCTCCTGCAAGTGATGCCTAATTGCTGCCGCCAGCCCCTCTTTGCTGCGGGATTCCTCCTCCTAACAAATGGGAGCGCCTCGGCGAATATCAGACCAGCCCTGTCGGGATGAAAATCCTCAACAAAAAGATGATGATTACAGACTCATTAGGCAAACCTCTCGCGAAAGTGCTGTGACCAAATGTTCAGTACTTACAGTGCCATAAATTTTCCTAAATGGCAAAAGTGTGTTTTAAGCAGGCTCGCACTTATTCTGGGTCAGGGTCAGTAGGGAAGGATTCTCTCCTACTTTAATTCATGTGGCAGAAACAGGGGTTGTATATTGCGGGGTTGCTTCAGTTTTACTTTTAAGAGATGGTCTCATGCCAAAAGCCTGGGTCTGAACACAGGCGAGAGGAGTGGAACATGGGAAATGTTTCTTTTGGATCTGAATTTCAAACTTCCAGCTGAAACATCTGGATCCTTGAGTTTTGGTCCGCCAAAGATGCAGAGTATCTGTACACAGAACAAGAATTTTAGCTTTCACCTCTTTTATATTTGGGGAGCACAGATTGTTTTATAAAGAAAAAGAAGCCTACTATACTCACAGCAGCAGTTAATATTAAACGTGCCGTATATATAATTGATGGTGATGATGACTGAGTAAATTAACTCTGGCTTTTATTTTTCTTGGAGGGCTTTGTGTGTTTCATCCCAAATTGATTAGTTGCCTTGCCTTGACTTTATCGCAGCGTATTGAACTCACTGGCACTGAACCCGCTGCACCTGTGTCTTTGTGGGAATGAGTAATGCAACCTCCAAAAGCGTCATGTGAAGGAAGTAGCAATCTGGACAGAGAAACAGAGTTATGGATGTCTGTCTTGCAGTAAGGTAAAATGATGCTCACTGTATCTTGCACCGGACCCTGCAGTACTGGAGCGTGTTGGACATCACTCAGGTGTTTTCTTGATGGAACATCCAAATGGAAACCTTAGCCTCCTACAAGAAACTGTAGATAATAAAATAGTCTTTGGTTACGATTCTACTATGATTAATAGCAGAAGTAGTGAAAATATTTTTATAAGAGTCCACAGTAGAAGTAGTGAAAATATTTTTTGTAACAGTCCATGGGGTTGCTCAGGTTGACAAAAGTGTACCTGAGTGTTAAATTGGGTCATTTTTTTCCTGTGTACTGCAGCTTTTTCTCAGCTGTATCAGGAGTTACAGTTTGGCTCTGGTCACCAGAGGGATAGGCAAAACAAGCTGAGCAATAACAGAGAAATTTGTGTGATTTCAACCGCTCTTGCGCTTTAAGTGACAAGTGGCAGGAAGCCAAATTTTAAGCTAGTGTTTGGATAGAAGGGACGAGTTCATTGTACTCCTGTTCAAAGCGTGCCCACGGGTAACCAAATGGAACAGCTCACCACTGTTGAAAGGCTGAGAAGGGGACATGATCTCCTCTCTGAATACAGCATGAAGTTTAACGCTGGGAAGGAAGAACTGCTTAAGACAATATTGGCACAAGAGTAAAACAAAGCATAAAATGCTCATAAATAAATGGAACTGGAAATAGGAAGGTTTTTAACCATTACAGGAGTAAAGTTATGGAAACATCTTGAGATTTAGGTCCACGTATCAGCAGAATCTCATTCCTAGAGATGACCCCACAGTTTTTATCCGAGTTCTTTCATTCTTCTCTTGGAAAAGAAAACAGAAAAAAATGACTCACAGGAATGCTCTATTGGCACGGTGTCAGTCCCATGAGCCTGCTGTATTCTGCAGAGAACTACCTATAGCTCTACATTTATCCACCTGGATTTGCACATTTGCTCGGTCTCTTTTTATTTTTTTTTTCTACTTACATTCCTGCATGCAATATCTTTCAAAGATTAAATAAATTACTATTCAAAAGGCAACATTACAAATCTATTTATACTCCCAGGTTCTTCACTGAAACTCAGCACTACAATGTAATTTCTAAAAGTGAAAGAGTTTGCTTTTTTTGAATAATATGTTAATATAGAAAGGCTTTCGGAGGAGAAGGAACTTCAAAGACTCTGTAATGCTCTATTATTATCCAGTCCATAAAAAGGGCACCACAGTAGCTTACCTTGCCAACAGTGCATATGACAACCTATTTTTTTTGACTTTAGGACATATAGGGGGAAATTAATTAAACTATTAGTCATTCCACAACATGGTTCTAGGGAAGGATTAAGCTTTACCTGTGAATTTCCCTGAAGTGGGGTCATTTGTGCACATATATGAAGCAAAATGCACTTTTACAATATTTGGTCATTATATGGAACTCATTTTCCCTAAGTAAACACTCAGCAAATGAGCATTTTTGCACCTTGGTGGTGTTTTTTTTTGCATGAAGGATTATCTTAGTTACTCTTCTTCCTACTCTGTGAATTATTACTTGACTGAAGGACCTGGGAGGTTGCGTAGGTATTTCATCTGGGGATGTTAAAAAGGAGTTCAGTGTCTTCCCGCTGCATTGCTGTCGCTACAAAGCTTTCTGGGTCTCCTTCAGTGAGCACAAGAGCCTAGAGCAGAATTGGGTCCCCCCAGTGGGTGCTGCTGGATTTATTAGACTCACACCCCTCTAACTGCTGGGCAGCTCTGGGGGACAGAGGAATACAAGGGGGATGGACGACAGAGAGGGGTAGTAGTCTCAGCCCCCACATATATTACCACCAAATTCCCCTCTACTTCTGTCAACAAACAGAATATCTCTTACATACTTTAATCACTGGGGATTTTTTCTTTAATGAACCATCTTTTTTTTAAAAAAAAAAAATTAGACTCACACACATACACATATATATACTGATATTAATCAGGCAAGATATTGCATATGCTCCGAGCCATGGAAACTTCTTAGTCTCCAAAGACAGCTACAGAAGTTGTAATCATTATTAAAGAAAAAAAAGAAAGAAAGAAAACAACAAGAACCTCAAACTGTCAAACCTTCAGAAAGAAGTTTATGGAGATTTCTGGAGGTTTTTGAAAAGCAATGGGGAGAATTGCTTCCCCAGCGTGCCCGTCAGAGGAAACCCACAGCACGATGCGCCAGCGGGCAGGTTACTCTGCGCCACGCCGCCGTGGCAGTAAACGACACCGAGGAGCAACAGCTGGCTGCCTAAACCGTTATCCCACTGAATTTCAACTACTCTTTTGCTTTGAGAAAAAGGCTGTAAATACATGTTTAGAAATCTTTTCCGCTGCCTCTTCCCAGAAGGTCACAGCACCGAACACCTCCGGATGGATCCTCTCCGGTCTGTATTTCGTACACGAGACTGGAAGAAGGCAGAGCTTTGCACTGCAGGCAGGTGCCCACAGCCCTTCATCTCGGGGCTCAGTGCGGGGCAGGGGAGGTGAAGAGCAAACCAGGGGGAAAAAAATCACCCCTTTTCAATCCTCTTGCCATGCCTTTGTTTTACTTCAAGAAAACTGCACGTTGCCAGAAATCGAGGCATGAGAAACATCTATATTTCCTCATTTTTGTAGCACAGTTATTCTTTGGTTGCTGCCTGATGCACACGTTACACTTATTTTTTCATATTTTACACATTTTTAATTAAAAATATATTTTTTATCATCATTTTCTTTTAGAGTGCTGTTTACTTTTTCTGCCATGGTAAGGCTACTGAAATGTAGAGAAGGAAAAGCAGGAACCATGAGATCGTGAGGTGAGTGGGTGAACTAAACCATGGGAAGAGCCAGTAACCAGGTATTACAACAGGAATAAGCATGGGACAGGTGTATCATCCCTAAGAAGTCAGTGAAAGCAGAGAAACGACAAGACAGATTAGGTTCTACAAATCAAAATGTAAAGGAACTCTGACTAAGCATCTTGAATGTCTCGTGAAATAAGAGGTCACTAGAAGATAGCTCTTTGCTTGTGTCAACAGAATCCTTTCAAAAATAAGCGCCTGTCTTGTGCCGCTACAATGATATATCTATTCCTCCATAACTAACTTCTACATTTTTGCATCGCATCTCTGTCAAACATTGAACAGAGCATCTTTACTCATTGCCTTATAAATCTACTGTAGCAACCTAGAAGTCATAAAATTGCCAGTGTGTATTTATGGGGTAGGTGTACTTTATCAGGGCTTTTTCTTCCCTATCTTTTAGTGGTAGTAGACTGATACCTCTTGAAATTCAGAAACATTTTGTATAAATAGATATTTGTTTAGCTGTTATTTAAATATATGAGACTGTACAGTATGTATGGCTCCTGATACTTACATGCAAATTTCTTTTAAAAAGATGACTAAGCCAATTTAAACTGCATGTAAAGAAAACATTTCTTTACCGAGACTCGCATGTCAAGTTTCAGCCAGAGAGAATTTTAATACAGAACCCTTAGACTTACAAACCCCTCAGAAACAATATTTATAATGGAAATTTTGACAGCACCTTCAGTACAGCGGTGAAAATAACACCACCATAATGAAAAAGAAATGATGATAAACAGAATATATTATAAAGTAGGGTCTAACAAATTCATAGCCTTTACTTTTGTCAGCAAGCTGGCGACAGGCAGTGAAATACAAAACAAGCCTTAGCTTTTAAATAAGAACAGCCTGAACAACAAAAGGGCTTCTGTAAAATAGATTAAGAAAATATAATACCATCCTTACTGCATAAAGTACTATTTTCATTAGAAACCATAATTCACAAATTAACACTAAGAGCACTTAGAACTGAAGAGGTGAAAAATGTGGCTGTCTGTCATTTTGGGAGCATATTTTCTTCAAAAAGACATTCTTATTACATTTCCCAGGCAGGTTTGCTAATGCCTTTTGTTTAAATATTCATACGTGGGCTTTTGAGTCTGACTCCTGTGAAGAGAGACAGAGCCTGGGAGCTCCTGCTGAAGCTGCTCGGAGATGAGATCCATGGCACAACAGGGTGACAGTCACGGGTGGATGTACTGCCCTCCTTCCCGCAGGCTTCTGGTGGCTGCTCCACGTGGGAATCTACCTACCTACCTACCTACCTACACACCTACCTACCTACCTACACACATACATACAAACAGGCTACTCGGGAGGCTGGTCCATGATAGAATTTGCAAAACAAATACTGGGAACAATCCTCTTCCCATATTTTCTAACCGCATTTCTGCATTACAGCATGCAAAGGCAGCAGCAGAGGACCGGTTCCAGCAGCGGTGTGTTGTGGGGCTGGGGAAGGAGATCTTCCTAACGCGACACCAAATTGACATCTCCATATGGAGGCAAGATGGGAACACTCCCATGGAAATAAAGGTGGCTTTTCATCAATTTTTTTTGGCATGAATACAACTATGAGCCTACACAATGAGCCTGCCTGTGTAATAATATGTTAAACACGGTAACAGACATCCTAGTGGTAGAAAAAACTATATTCAGTGAAAATGAACATCTACAATAGAATTTAGATTTTGTAAAAACGTAAATGGTAAAAGATATAATCTAGGCACTACTTGGTTTCCATATTTAATCTGCCTAATGTAATGCAGTATTTAAAAAATAAAATGAAAGGCAAAAATTTCAGAACAATGACACCCTACCTCTCTACTTAGCATGTCCTATGTAAATCAGATACTCCTGAGTTCGCAGTGTATTTAATTTTCCATTCAAGACACATACCAAGATTAAACAACTAGACACATATATTTTGTCAGCTTTCACGTAATGTCACTGCAAAGAATTGCCATTTGTTGGCTGATGTGAACTGAGTTCTTGAAAGCAAGGAAACCAGTAACATCCTATATAATTTTGAAATGGTGTTGGCAAGAGATGTGGTTCCTTACCCAGGTACACTCAGATACACAGACGTGTCTTTGCATGAACGTCTACTACTGTCCTCCACTCAACACCCCATTCCAGAAGCAAAGATGTCATTTATCTGCTCTACACGGAAGATCTCTTGCTTTTTAAAGGTTACTATGAGCGGAGAAACTGTCCCTACCTCTTTGCTAGTTTAGCGTTGTGTCTATCTATTGCTCCTTGCAGGAGCAGACCCAGCAGGTATCCTTTCCACATCTAGCACAGTCACATAACTTGTAGGAACTACTTACTGTGTCACCTCACCCCCTAATGGGCATATGAGGATGACAATCACACGACAAAAACTATAATAATGAAATTACTTTATCCTGTGCGTTACACGATTTGTCACTGTGTAAAAGATTAAACGATGCAGCAGGTTGTTTTCTTCTGTATCTATCAAAGCTGGGCCTTAAGTCTCAGTTGATGTCTTGGAACACTTTAGATCCATAAAAAGTGATAAATACTAATGGTTAATTAAATCTTGGTTTTCTGCTAAGAAAGGGTCCTATTTCGTGTTCTTTACTTGGAAAATCCTTTGCACAAGTACCCTGTGCACACTAGCTTATTAGAAAATGGGCTGTTTAACATAAAGTGAGAAATTTTATCACTCTTTTTTTTTACTTTGAAGAATAACATTTGCTCTTCACCTGAGGGTAGTCTATCTTGCACCTCAATTTCTACAATCCCTTTCTCTAGCGTGTTGGCAATATATACAGTAACCAGAGAAGCCATCTTTAATCTCTTTATTAATTGCCTCCTGAGGAGGCAACTCTGTCCTTCTGAATTTCATGCATGCTCCATACTTTGTGGAATATCTACGGACTTGACCCCCAGCCTATAAGTCATTGTAACCTTGGCAAGGTGCTTCAAGCACTTCAAAGTGCTGCATCATCTCTCCTGTCTGTGGATTTCAATAAAATCACCTGCATTGCTATTTTGGGCCAAGACATGGCAGCACAGAGGACGAGGCATGGGGGCAGTGATGCTGGACCAAGGTCACATCCAGACTCCTGAGACCACATCCAGGCAGGGGAGAGGGATAAGCGCCTGCCCCTCTGTCTGCTTGCACGCAGATCGTGCCGCCTCCTCTGCCCATGACACTGGGATCAAGTTGGGCCAAGCAGCAACCTCTGCAGCAATCTTACAACAAAACAGATGATAAGAAGAAAAAACTGGGCCTCTAAATGTCACTTCCCATGCTAACCCACTCAGCAGCTGACGAGCCCATCGCCCATTCCGTAGGGTGTACCTAGGAAAAATCACGGTCTTCTCATTTTGGTTGCTGGCAATTTCCTTTGGCGTTAACCACATTAACCAAACTTTACGCCCCATCACTAATTTTCTGTTAACACATAACACTTTCTGGCCTCAGATGACCTAACCTGGGTACATGCTTTGTTCAAATAAAAAGCTTTCTTCTCCATGAGCAGTGTGGAAAACACCATTATGCTGTCATTTCATCAGTTTCTAGCTCTTCTTCTAATCTTGCAGATGTTTTCTGCTCGGCATATCTAGTATGCATAAATTTTATAAATTTCAAAACATCTAGAAATTAACCCGGGCTCTTTACATCATGAATTTCAGCTTCTGCATTACTCTTCTCTTTGGCATTACCTACACATGCCTGCCTTGAGCAGAATATTGTTCTTAATCTTCTGTCTTGCTTGTATTACTCCTCCTGCTTCCTCTGCTGTGTCAAACACAAACTTCTAGTTTCCTCCTCCAAAGTCATGTTGTATCCCCCCTCCGACCGGATCATACTGCTAAACTCCGTTTTTAAAATGTTCATTTTTCAAGTTGGCACTTTCATGCTTTCTTCCATACTATCACTCCCTCTTTGCAGGAGCTCCCCATAAACATAAGAAAAAATAACTACTCCTCCTCCAGAATGTCCCTCAAACCTCTCTTTTCTTGAAATGACTTTGTTTTTCATTGGCTATGGGCACACAGAGATGTACTACATACCATGTTAATCAATATTACCTCATTGCTTTCTCATTTCAGCCATTCTTTTTTATTTATTTCTACATTCTTGCCTGTCTCACTCTGAGGTTAGAAAATCATCTTCTAGTCCTGCATGTTCACCTTATTTAAATAGCTGCCCACCCCTACGATGAGGCCTCATAGGCAATATAGTGACACTAAAAATAAAGAGTTATAGGCATATAAAGATGTCTGCGAATCGGAAGCATTCTCCTAAAGGGAGCAGAGTGGAAATTTACTAGTGAACATTAAATCTCAACAGTTCTTTGATTTTAAAAAGATGATGCACCCAGACTTGGATGGCGACACAGTGGTGAGCAGCATGTGGTTTCTCATTAAGTACAGGGAGATACTTTGAGTTATAGCCATGCTCATTTCATTGGCTCATTTTTTACAGAAGAAAAGTATAGATCCACCATAGGATTTACCTCTAGGAAAATATGCCTGCCAGTCTCTGTAAGACCGGCGTTTCGTAGTCTTCCCCCAACAAGGGGTCATTCTTTAGTGCTTATTTCTGGAAGCAGGCAAGGAAGTAAATTCTGACAATGCTTTTTTTTTTTTCCCCTCTTCTTCAGGACAGATGTTTCCTGGTTCAATACTAGATATAATGTAGCATATGCACTTGAATATGCAGGAACAAGTAATACAAGACTCCCCACCTTCTAGCAGTCGTTGTCTGCTAACATTATGATGAAAAATGGTAGTTGTTTTCCCATCTTGCACTGTTCTTCATAATAACTAGCATAAGAGAGGTATGACAGGAGACACAGGATCCATCACTTTATTACTTGTTAGAGACAAAACTTTACAATA
This sequence comes from Rhinoptilus africanus, assembly GCA_013400135.1. Lineage (NCBI taxonomy): Eukaryota > Metazoa > Chordata > Aves > Charadriiformes > Glareolidae > Rhinoptilus > Rhinoptilus africanus. Next base: position 339,372 of record VXBO01013336.1, on the reverse strand, counting down.
TATTTTTGACTAAAATGCTCTTGAAATGGTGATGATATCACCTCTTTTTTTCTCTTCAGGACAAAAAAGTGGTAAGCTCCAATATTTTTTAATATTCCTTTACATGTATGGATGATAGAATGCCAAAGAAAATCATGCAAACAAAACCTTCATCAGCCTGTCCTGGAGGCCAGCCAGAGACTAGATAATTTGGACAAGATCATGATGGGCCGGATGAGTGAGTGGGAATGAGATTCTGCTTCCAGGCTTTGTAAAACTGCTGTAGACAGTCTGTCCCTTCCTAAAACATGCTTTCATTTTTTTATTTTTTTAATTTTTTTTTACAGAGTAAAAATAAAGCCCAACATTTTCACCTAGTTCATTTGAAAAGAAAATCTTGAGAAGATTGAGAGAAACCACGGTTTGCCGTAACAGAGCTATCCGATTCCATCATAAAGTTCTGGTACAAAAAGTACACCATTTAAGAATCTGCTTTTTAAGAGCTGCCAGGATTTTTAACCTCATCTCAAAATACATGAAAGACCTCTTAAATGTATTGCCTTAGCACGTTGCAAATCTATTCATTTAGCAATTGTATCAGATATATTTCTTTGTCAGCTACCCATTTAAGAAGGGATCATCTTAAAAGGCACTGACATAAATTGTTGTGCAGAAGATCGATTAGTTTAAAAGGTTTTTCCTTTTAACAGATCAGATAGCTATTATATCTCACCATTTGGTATATGGAATTTTCATTAAACAATTTCAGCATTTAATCACTTCTTTAAACACATATTCGTTTTAAATGATTTCACCCAGATTCCATGATCATGAGTTACTCAAATGAAATTTCCACTTGTGGGCTGTATTGAATGGATGTGACCAAATGGCCAGGAAATTCTTCCGAAGAAACCAGTTTAATTAGCTAGAAGAGGCTTTTGGTGCAAAGGTAGGCATTACTCAGCTGAGGCAAGTAAAAGCAGCTTTTACGAAGGTAGGTCATAAATTATCAAAATTTTGCTAAGTATTAGGGAGCATACAGGTGAGCATTGCACATCCCCAGCAGTCACGGCAGGGGCAGTTTCTTGGATCCCATCCTTCCCAGTGTAAATCATTGCATTAATTCCTACAGGTGCGTAAAGGAATGCACATGAACTGTTGCTATTTACTGTTTTGAAAATCACACTTTTTGACAGACATGTAACTGCTATTGTTTTTTGAAATTAGTTCATAAGAAAGATGCTGAAAACAGCAATCTGGTAAATAACTTTAATTGAATTCTAAAGGCAAAATTCTGCCAATCATTATTCCCATTGGGTAACACTTTTCTCTACAATTAGTCTATCGATTTTGTTGAGATTACTGTTGAGGTTCGCATTAGGTACCACACAAGTAAATGACAGAGCAGAAGTTCTCCTTAGCACTGAAACGTGGCAAGGATGCTTCCTTTCGCGGGGTATTTCTAGGTATTTTAGGCTGATGCACTCCATCCCCTATCCCTGGCCACCAGTGTTTATTCTATAGCGGAAATCAGACAGGTCTGATGGTGTAGTGCTGAGCATTTGTGTGTCTCACTCATTTTGTTTCCTTCCTATCTGGAGAAAGCCCGGCAGCTAGAGTCCTTCTCACATCCATAAGATCATGGCCATGATCCATTTCTTCTCTGGAAGAGGTGCCTACAATGCCCATAGAATCATCCTGCTTTAATAGTATAAATACTGGATAACAGAAGCATAAAGTTGCAGTGATAGACGTGCCTTATGCGGTTTCTTCTGTGTGAATCCCAAAAATTCTTTTTTTTTTCCTTGACCTGATTAAAAAAAAATAATGTTTGACAGCTCCACAAACTTCAGACTCACTGAGAATTAAATAAACTAACAGCAGTACAACTATGATCTCATCAGCCTCCCACACATTTACTTTTGTGTTGTACTCATTTATATTGCATGCCTAATTAATCGAGGGACTTGACAATTACAAAACTAAACTACCAATAGATTTTCTTATGTTCTTAAAGCTTCGGAAAAAGAAGCAAAATCAAAAAGAAAGGATTATGAATCAGAAACTTGCTGGAAGTGGTATAACCACAATCCCTCATATTTAGAAATCATTCAGCTATTTTTTCCAGCCTGCCAATGACTTTTTCAGGCTAAGTCTCACAGCAAACACAGATTTATACCACTGCCAAGGGATTTTTTTATTATTTATAGTTTGTTTTCTTGTGAAAGCCATATAGAGAGAAAAAAGCATTTCCATCTTTATTCCTTTTCTTAGCATACTTCCATAATCTCAACAGGAACAAGAAGATGTCACATTTCAGATGAGTTTATACAGATTCATAGAGTTTTGGAGGCAAGAATATCTCCGTATGAATGGCATTTCAAAACTGAATTCAAACGTTATACTGTAATTCCCTCTGAAGATTCTCTTTCACGTACTACACATTGAATAATAACCTGAAAGGACTACGTGTTTCTAAAACTAAACTGTTGAGTCTTTTTTATTTTATTTTATTGTGATAACTATTTACAGAGAAGCTGCACACTCCACTTAGAATACATTAACTTTCTGATTCCCCCTGAACCTCTTCTCTCTGCTAACCTGTGCTCTTGTTTAAGCTCTTTCTTGGCTGCTACAAATTCCTTTTTTAGTGTTTGCTGTTTGTATTTCACACAAATGTCTTCTGGGGACAGGAGTTGTATAACTCAATGAAGATTCATTTTCTAAAGCCGCTGACCTCCCAAGCGACAGAAGGGCCACTTGTGCCTAAAATCATTAGTTTCTTCTCTCTTGAAAATTCATTTTTGTACCTCTAACCTTTTTCAGGCTGCATCATTATGTGCATACAATAGTGTTTGCACCAAATCCATCTGGAGTGCAGGAAGGAACAAGACTCCTTTCATGCTTTTCTCTCTATCATCTGGACTCTCAGCACAGCCCTTCAGAAGTCAGCAGATGTTCTCCATAGGAGACCTCTTTAAGAATCAAAGGAATTTGTTATTGTGTTCCTATATTATATTCTTTTCTCCTCACAGTCAGAATGACATTAACTGTAGCTTGAACTACACGGGAAGTAGAAGTCCTCCAAGCACAGAGCTTCTGCAAGAGCTCCTGGGCCCCGTAGGCATGCACGCCGAAAGAGGCATCTTGAAAGATGCTGTCAAGTGTCTCCATGACTCCGGAAGATCAATATGTCAGAAGTCACCAAGAGCCAATACATTTGTTCTGCATAGGTCAGACAGTTTGTCTGCTGCAACTGATAATGAATAGTCATTTCTCTTTGCTCTTTGTCCAGTGATAGCGGATGAATTCAAAACCAGCCTACCCACAGAAGTATCTGGTTTGCAATACCTTCAATAAACATATTTTGCCTCTCCTTGCTGGTTTCCAGCTTCCTTCCTGCTCGATTTTACTGGAATTGGTAGAACCCTGTATTTCAGTTGTGTTTCAAGTTGCTCTTGGGAGGCAACTGAGGAGGGAGGTTTGTTGTTTCAAAGCCTTGCTTGCTCTCCAGGAGCACCTGAAATAGGTGGGTACGTCTGCAGGTTCAGCGATAGGTTACTGCTTTGTCACGTCAAGAACTTTGTGGTGTATTCAATGAACCCCACACCTTACATCGCCCAATTGCCACACTGTTGGGTAGACTCCACCCTTGTGCATCTCCTTCTGGCAAACATGCATTCAGATAAGCAGCATACGTTACATTTGTTGCATGTTTCTGGGTTACCTCAATTTTCTCACTAGTTTCAGAATATTTTTACTATACATCGCTACTACTTGACAATATTTCTTCATATTGCTTCTGGGATTATATTTTTTCTTGCTCTCCAATACAGCTGGAATTAAATGATTTGAGAGTAAATAATTGCAAATGTCTCCAAATGCCTGGCAACCTTTTCTCTCTACATTGTACTTATTACCTATGTCATTTATTACATTGTTTTTGTCAGTCCTTGCTTTTTTTTTTTTTTTTGCCTTTCGTATTATTTTATGGAACGTATGTACTCAACAGGAGTATCTGTTAGGGTGTCTAGCTCTTCACCGAATATTCTAGCCATGAGCACTGAAAACAGCTAAACAGCCTGCTGAAATATTTTCCAAACGTTCTCTTTCTGGTTTTCTCTTGAAGTACCACTTACAAAAAATTAGAAAGAACTGAAAGCAATCTATCAGGAAAATGGACCAAATGCACTTGGACAATAAAACCCCATGATTGGAGACATTTGTAACAGACTGTTGGGGCTTAAGTTATGGAACCAGGCAGAGTACATGCCCTAATAAAGCAGATAAAGCAGTAAGATTTTGAATTAGTTTGTTCAGGTAACAATTTTTATTGTCATGTGTGATGAGTTATGTGGTATTTCTTATGTACTAATGATGAATAGGACTTTCATGGACATAAACAAGGTACTTTTGCAAAACAGACTCATTGCACACATTGGGATTTGAGAATACAGCATTAGAGTTTCATCTCTCATCAGGCTAAACCTACATTGTAGGACAGGTTTCAAAAATGCGCATTAGTGGCATGTTCTATATCCTCTCTGTGTACAAGCCAAAAGTAGGTAATAGTTCCCAACCACACAGAAGGAAGAATCTCCTGAATAATAAAAGGAGATTTGTGACTGCTTAGTATTTCAGAGTTGTTTCTAACCTGGGGAGAGCACTAAGAGCCTCTCAGGTAAAGGTGGCATACTTTAATACACAGGCAAGATAAAGATTCATACCTGTTTTTAAACATATATAAGAACAACTGTGGATAAAATAAGAATTCAAACATTTCCTGTATTATGCTTGAGGGCATTCAAGCTCCTAGCCGATAGGTATAACGAGAAACTTCCCATTTAGCTATTATATTGTTGTGCTGTATAGGGTTTTTCCACCATTCTCTGAAGCATCTGGTATGAGTTATTGTCAAAACCCTACTTTGAGCATCGCTTTGGCTTACCATAATCATTTCTATGCTCCAGAAACTGGGACATTCTAATTATCTTTCAACATTACAGTACTGTGCTACTAAACCCACTTTAATCTATAATAATAACAGAAAAGAATCATAAGCCAAAAGACTGTTTACAAGTTGACACAAATGACCTAATCTTTGCAAAGAGCCATAGTGGAAAAAGTGTGAAAAATGTACTTCACAGAAGCATCCTTGGCAGGAGAAGTGAATTCAGTGAAAAGGTTTAATACATTTTAACGAAAGCCTGAATTGGACGACAGAGCTATAAGAAGCATATCTTGTACCAGAAGAGTGGCTAGAAAAGATCTCAGAAAATATAGTACATATCTGCTTCGTTACTGAACTCATTTGAAAATACAAAATATAATAAACAGACAAATGGCAAGAAAACACCTAAACACAACAAATTAACCTCTGCAAGATCCTTCTCGGCTTTATCCCCTTGTGTATGACCTGTGATTTGAATGTATGTCGATATTCTTCTAGCAGTTGTATGGGTCCATTAGCCAAAGGCTATTCTTCATAACAAAACCATTATAAATATATGGCCTCAAAGTGCTTTTGGCCTGGGTCCAGCTGATCCCATATTTCAGCAAGCCCATTTCAATATAGGGAAAAGAGAAAGAAAAAAAAAGGAAATCTTTTTTTGAGCATGTCATATCTCCACATCTAATAATGTGTAGCAGGACAGATCGGGCGGGTTTCTGCACTGTCCAAAAGTTAGAAGTAAAAGCCGGGAGAGGCTGTTTAATGAAGTATGAGTGCTGCCTGGCTTCAGCACAATACGAAGCCCATGGTGTTAACCTCAATACCTCTGTATCAACAGCAGTTAGCTTTCTCTGTGGGAAGAGAAGCGAGACTTGAAACCCCATACTCAAAGAAGAAATGCCCTGTAATACTGCAAACCAGAAGAAGGCAAAGAAAGAATTATCTTATAAAGTATTACCAATAATTTTATTGTTTTGTTTTCACTGTGTTTCAGAGAAGGGAGAAAAATTGTTGTCGCATCACCCTGCAGTAAACCATGCTTACAACAGTGCTTAAAGCAAAGCCAACACAGTTCACCAATACTTTGTTGCTGAGAATCAATCTTTCTTAGCAAAACAGAGTAGAGGGCTGTCTCAGGCAGCGTGTTACGGCACAAGCATAACTTGCGCCATAAGTGCTGGAAGGAGAAAAGTTAATGTAGGTAAAGCAAAGAGCCAAGGCCACATTTTCTTGACAATCATTTCCCAGATTTATTGCTGTGCTCGGGTGCAGATTCCTTAATTTTTATTCTGTCGCAACTTCTACATCTACAAGCGAGGCATAATTTGCCTTAGCTGCCTTGTGGATCTATTCCCTCTAATCCATTTGCACTGAGTACCCAGGGTACCTGGATGACTCCTATCAGCAGAAGCCTTCTCTGCCTAGCTGATATTATTTTGTCACTCGCTATTGAATTTTTTTCTCATTTCCATAGGAATCACATACAGTCAAGCTGTTGAGCAAGTCCCAGACGTTGATCTGCAAGACAGCATGAGCTTCTGCACACAGCCAGCAGCAGCTGACCACTTCTGGTGGCCTAACGGCAGCAAGACTCTTGGGTGTGAAAACCCTCTGTTAGTTTAAAAGAAACGTGACAATCAGATCCAGGCTAGGGAAAATATTTATTTTCACATGTTAGCTAACATATGTTAACATTCTAGCATAAGGAGAATGTAATTTTGTGGACTTGTTAAAGGAAAATATATGTATGTAGGATTTATTTGGTTGTTTTTTTCTTAGAACGCAAGGTACATTCTGAAATCAAGTAATTCCAGTAATGTTAATGGGATCACGAGCAATTAGCTGATCAACAGTTGGCATTTTGTGCACCCTGAGGGTGCCAGATGTAATATGGATTAAGGCAGAAAAGTGATAGCAAGATGCAAAGGCTCTTGACAGCATATAGACACCATGTAATATAATGATAAACAAAGGCAAACAAGTAATTAAAAATACGAGGAGATGAAAAAGCAGGCATCCCTGCACTTAGTGCCACAAAAATAAGACTTCTAAAAACGGAGAACATCTTGGGAAGGGCTTGTCTTTCAAATTACTTGAAAACTCCCTAATTCCTTTTCTCTTTCCCTAGCCCCTGTTTGTTCACCGTCTCCCCAAGAAAGTTGAGAGAAGACCAATGCACGTACGAAAATATCCCCACAAAAACAAACAGCAGAGACAAAAAAAAAATAAAAATTGGTGGGATTGAAATTTATCTTATATAGTTGGAGCAAAGCACAAATTCCATGATTCAATGCAGCAACAAAAGGCAGGTATCAGCGAGGGCTTAGCTAACTCCATCCAAGACAAAGGCACTTTAGCCAGAGGTCTCAGAATAATGAGAGATTCCACAAAAGCAATCACTGGAAGTAAACAAATATTTGAGCCTGTAGTAAAAGGGGCTTTGCATACATGCGTGACAAGAAATCCAATGAGTAAACAAATTACATATAAACACTGTCAAAGCCCTCAGCTCTGCAGAAGTTCTGCAGCAATTTGTGGTTGCAAGAACATCTAGAGAGCAGGAGAGATTCAGGGCCAAGTCACCTTTCCCTGTCCCAGTTTGAAAGGTAGTTTGGCACTGGGAAAACAAGGCTCATGGGGGGTTAATCACACCCAGCGGTTACCGGTCAGCTGTCAGCTTGACCACAGGTCAACACTGTGGCAAAGTCACATAAGCCCTATCTGGTGTGTCAATGCATCAAGAAATTCCCTAATCTAGTCTTTCCCCTGGATCAGGCTTTATGATACTGGGCTTTACACTATGTAGACCTGTCCTTTTGAAAGCTGCCTTCCACTAAAAATAAAAAGTAGCTGTGCTGGCACAAGGGCTCCGAACCGCCAAGCACCAAACCCCCACCACGTGCTGACAGCAAGTGTCAGGCTTTCAGGTAAAAGCTTATTGTGACTGAACCATCAGGTTAGGGTTATCTCAGCAAGGCACTAACATGCGGGGGACCTAGGGAAAGAATATGTATTCCTTTCAGTTCATGATTTTGCAATTTTTGATTTTAAAGATTTCTCATCAATAGCACATTCCCTCATTTTTTCACTGTCTGAACTTGTCAGACAGCTCTGAACCAAAGCCAGACCACACATACCATCTCAAATTAATGAAAAAGGTGAAATAAGAAAGTTCTATTTCTAGTAAGACAAATAAGAAAGCTCTGTTGCAAGCACAAACGAATACACAAATAAAACCTAAGCAAGCTGAATGTGTTCTCAGCAGTCCTGAGAATTACATATTTTAAAGAAAAAGGTACAATTTTCAAAAAAAACACATTTAAATCCTATTAAAAATAAACAACCACAAAAATGCTTTGGGTCTCAAGTCCCATGCTGCATTGTGGTACATGGGGAAATTGTATTTCTGACTGTAAGTTCAGCTCCGGTGACTCAGCCGTGTTGCACCGAACGAGTGGGCCTTTACTCCAGCTGAAGATAAGGCTCAGTTCAAGAGACGTTTATTTTTCCTTTATAAACTCGTGGAAACATGATACTTGGATTGAGACACTCCTCTTGAGGATCAGCTCTTTCTTTTCAAATCTGCAAAAGCTATTTGGGTAGCGCATACTTTCTGGCCCTTCATATTTAATGGCCACAATACTTCCATTGTAGGGTTGCCATTAAACATAATAGAGCCTTTTGACCTTTGAATCACCACTAGAAGCCACCATGAACAATTTATATGCCAATCTTGATTCCCAGAGAAGGCTCAAGCACATTTTTTTTGTAGCCTCTCCTTTTAAAATGTCCAGACATGCTTTGTATTGAAATAGAAAGCAATATACTTGTGAAGTACTTACCATCGATTACAAATATCTGTTGCAAAATTAAGTTGGTGAAAGGTTCTTTTATGCCCAGAAACTTTAAAGAATTGCCAAAAGCTGAAATCTGTCAGATATTTTAAGTAGGTTTATAACAGAATACAGTATCTTTGGCTTTAGCATATCGTGAGTATAAAACTAAACTGACAGAATTAAAGCTATTCATACTGGAAAAACCCACAGTGTAGTTATCAGGCTCCAGGACTAATATGCATAATGAAAGAAGTCTTATGATCAGAAGGGAATTACAGAAAAAAGTTTGAGGAAAAACTCATTAAAGGACTGATCCTCAATGTTGATACGTTATTAGCACGTGTGGGTGTTCTGCACTTTTACAGACCAAAGCCTAAAAACGTTAGATGCTTCAAATGCCTTTTGTAATCAGATAAGGGTATTCCGTCTTTCACTATTGTGTGTGAGCCATTTACTTTATCCAGGATTTTGATAGTGGGAAGTGTTATGTGTTATTTTTACTAATTACCCTTATTTTAAGCCTTTAAAATTGCTCTTGTACTATTTGCAAAGGGTTTTGTCTTTTTTTTTTCTTTAGTATTTCTTCTCCCATCCACCTACCAACCCACTTTTAATACATCTATTCTAAAGAACAATGTAGTAACGCCTCCTGTTTATGTGAACAAGTGTGGCTCTCTTAAGCATCTTGAGCTCTTGTACGGACTCCACATCTTATTCACCGAGTACCAGGAGAAGCGAGACGGGCACTGATGCATGCACATTAGCTGTTACGCGCTGCCTGCAGTCTCCCTTTCAAATTAGGGGACCGGGAGATGGTCCCCACGGGCCCATGCTTTGAGAGAGCATCGCATATGAGCACGAGAATAGAGTAGTTAGAAGAGCCAAAATGCCACTGTGCTCTGCATATTTTATGTGGTTTAATTGTATTATATTGATTTGAGTCCATTATAGCCTGGTTTGTTACTCTAATAAATTACATTGTTCTTTGAAACAACGATGGCTTAAGATTGAAATATTATATTAAATCTTATATCTGACTGGCATGCTTCAAATCTGATATTTACCACTGGCTACGGAAAAAGTAATCCTTGGAAGGTTTTCACTCTGAAGAAAATCTCTAAATAAGAACCTAGAAGTTTAAAAATGGTCTTCAAGCACAGGTGAGAGGTGAAGAGCCGAGGGAACAGCCTTTTTTCAGGCTGAGATTTACAAACAGGACATGTAAGCAAAAGAAAAGGAATAACTTCTCATTTAGATCTGAGGAGCAGAAAAGTTTTCGCTTTTAAACCCCAAATAAAGCTTTATTATAATAACTGATCTCCAATGCTAATGACTTTTTGTATATATCTTAAGTTGGGGCTTAGGAAGGATGAAAGAAAAACAACTTTCCAACCCCAAATCTGTATTAAATACGTCATTTATTACTGATTGCATGCTGTATGTGGCAATTCATATGAAATCTGAAGCTAGAAGAATTTCCATAAGACAGCATCTAAGCATTAATAATTTTTATGACTGGATTTTAGTTTTCTTAAAAATGCAGTCAAAAGTGAACGTTTTCAAAGTAAATACCAAGACAAGACTGAGAAATAAGTTTTTTTAAAAAAAAACTTCTAGGTAACATACATTCCACATGTTGTATGTGTTTTTCTGGAAGTACGAAGTATTTTTAAGTGAAGTAAAAGGGAAATGGGGTATTGCTGGAATGGAAAACAGGAAAACAGTGTACACAGGAGCTCAGAGCAGATTCAAAAAAGAAATGTAGTGACGTCATATGTACTGATAGCGTGTGTTGAATAATGAAGGTGAGTCGTCAACGTGAGTATCTTATCTTTTAAACCCCACGGGACTCCTCTTTGATGAACAATAGCACAGTCACTGCAGGTAGATGCACGCTGAGAGGCGAAGTGCTGCATTGCACTCATTTGCTTTGTCAGAAATTCCCAGCGCATCACTGAGATGATATTCTTGTGGGATTTAGCTCCTGGGATGCCGCAAGTCTGGTGATGGGACTCCGCAAAAGTTGGTGTTCAGTGGCAGAAGTGGAAGTTGTTACTCAGCAAGGAAAGCGTCTCTCTACAGCTCAGACAAATTACTGAACACTACCCTCAGACTTTAAACTTTATGCAAACTTATTCACAAAAACTAACTTCATTTAAAATACTCATGCGCCTCTTAAAAATACGGTGAAAAGTTGTAACTAACAGAAATTGGATTTTTGTAGTTGTGTTCTAATCTGTTCATATTTTGGTGCTCAGTTTGAAAATATATCTATAATCTACCTCATCTTGCTTTCTGATGAGTCTGACAAGGACCTGTATCACCTGTCAGCAGGTGTAAAAGCACCTCTACGTGCCGTGTCTCAGTTGGATGAAGTGGGCCTGGATTATTACTCCGAGTGCCTCCACCTTGAACCAAGGAAGCGGGACTGACGCCGAGGAAGTCCGACGTCCTGCATTACACAGCGAAGAGGAGCTGGCGGCTGTAGTCCCTCCCAGTCCCTCTCCCCAGCCGGGTTTGCAGACAGCCGGGGGTTTGGAGGGTTGTGCCATTGCCGGAATTACCACTGGGACTGACATTACAGAATTGGCCATTCATCATGTTTGACACCGGGGCTATTTCAGAAAGTACTGCTTTGGCACATTCAGGAATAATTATATCAAAGTTGGTGCTGCGCATTGCTTCAGAGGGAGGTCATGCAGACAATAATAATGCATCACTTTTTTCTCTATTGCAATGCTACCTATGTCTTATATATGTCGCTTGCTGTTCGTCTGTAACCTTCCGGTGCCGTGTGCCAGGGCTGTTTGCCTTCAGATGTCGCCTGCATGCAAAATTCAGTCAAAAAGCACAGAGCAATACAGATGAAAACAAGCAGAAAAAACCAAACAAACAAAAAATCATTTGGAAAAAAATAGGATTCTTACACAAAATAATATATGTTAAATATATTCAAAAGAATGCATGAGAAAAGTCAATGTGACTTGCATAAATCTAAAACTTATAGAACAATATGCAAACTACCATTATGCGTTCAAAACAACATATTATGTTTCATTTATAAAGCCATATTTCACAGTCACAGAAATAGACACTGCAAAATGATCTGATTTACACAAAGTAGAATATACACAAACCAAATTATAAATATAAACCAGAATATTTTAAACGCAAGCCAAAGGCCTATCTGTATACCTTTCGTACTAAGAGCAAAATTGTGTTTCCAGGAGGCATAAGATTGACTCATAATGGCCTAATCCCCCCAATGTTACTTACCTTGGCATGGTCTGACGTCAGCCTTATGAATAATTCTCTGGGTGTCAGGAAAGATGCAGCTGTTAAAATGGTAAGCCAGGGCTGATCACCAGATTAGCCTGAAAACAGTGACTTAAAAAATGGGAGTTCTCACAATTGACTTCTGACACTAAGCCTTTAGGATCACAGAGATATCTTTCTCAAGTTTTTCTGCACCAAAATGCAAAATTGGGATTTCTTCTTTCTTTCTCATTCTTTTCTCTTTTGAAAAGTTCAGTTTTCATCACTAACTGCAGCTCATAAGGGAGATTTAAGGGGAATATCAACCAAGACAAGAACAATAAACAGGCGGAAATCAGCAACGTGGAGTTTGCAAGAAAACTCTTAGTTTACTGAGTACTGTTTTAAGGAGACACAAACAATTCAGTACCACATAAAAACCAATACTATATCTTTTCATGTAAGTACAAAGTGAACTTCAAGCTTCATCTGTCTTGTTACATCATGTCCTGTTCACAAAGATTGTGTATTTGACAACCAAACCACCAGAATCGAGACGATTTCAGTCCGTGCAGCTACACAGTACCTCAGTTTTAAGTCAGTGAGCATCACCGACAAACAAAACATCTTAAAACACAGTTAATTATAGCTGCCGCTGCGTGCCTCAGATCAGACAAAAATGTAAATCTATTTATTAGGAAAGGCGTTAGGACTTTGACCTACTGGCAGTTTACACTGAAAACAAAGGATCAAACAGCCCTCTAAACATTTAAAGATCAGGTTTTCTCATGTCAGGTAAGAGTAGCATTAAAAGTGCTGGCTATTATTTATATTTTTATCTTCTTTGTAATGCTGATGAAAACAGGATGTGAAAACAGTTCCAGAAAAAAACCCTAAAAAATATCCTTACCTATTCTATTTTTACAGCACTGTCTTACATACTGAACACTTCATCATTACTGTCTTTGATTTCTTATAAGCAAGGCACTCCTAGGAGTTAAACTGCACACAAAAACCTAACGACTGTACTTGTTTTCACTGCAGGAAGGCTTTAAGATTTTGTAAAGGATTGTTTTACCCTACAGTTATGGCTGAACGTACCCCACTACAACAAGAAGTTATGTTTTAACATTTTAACTAGGACCAAAATACTCCTTTTCTGACAAAACATCCCAGAGAAACACAGAGTAGTGGCTGATAACGAGGATAATCCTTTTGTGTAGGCACTAGCAGCTCCAAAAGAGGAGTTGCAAAGGTATGGGTGTTAATGACCACGGCAGACACAACCAGGAGGGAGAGGAAAGGTAATGTCTGAGGATGAGGAAGGATTTCGTTTCCTGATTAGAAAATGTAGGAAGTGAGAATTATGACTATACTTAGAGAAAAACATGAAGTTTGAAACGACGCAGTTAAGACGAACAAAACAATCCCTGTACCACATCTCAAACATTAACCGAAAAACAATCTCATCCTTAAAAAGGCACTTCTTCCCTGTTTCTGGTGTCGGGAAGCAATCTGCCTAACTTGCTGTCCGGCTCCACTGCTTCCAACTGAGTGTAAGAGCCAGCCGAAGGTGTGCCTGCACCCATCTGTTCCCGACATTTGTAAGATCCTACGTTGCTTTGAGAAAATGGAAGGGTTTACTTTTTTTTCTTTCTTTTCTTTTTTTACCATTTCAGTGCAAAATTGGAGGAGGATAATTATCCTCAGTTAAAGGGGAGGTGAAATTCAATTCTGCTCTCACATTCCGAGGTTTAACGCCCACTCCTAGGTACGGACTGTGGGATCGTAACCGCTGGCTGGCCACCCTGTACTGTATTACACAATAAATGTTCAGCACAGCAGTGATGATACTTGGCAGGGACCGGATTTCCAGCTAAAGTTACACATTCCAGAGCTTGTCAGAACCGTGTAAAACTCAATCAAACACAACTGATTCGAGTATTATGTAAAAACCCTCCTAAATACTAAAACCCCTCCTAAAATACAGAAAATAGTACTATGGAAAATTTTCCTCTAAAACAAGGGTGATTGATAATGGGTTTTGTCTGGCCTTAGCTACAAGGATAACCCAAAGCAAACCCCAGCTTTTCACTTTTGAAATTAAGCCCATATCTTGAACAGAAACTTTGAGGAAAATGTTAAATAACAAGTAGCAAGACAAGGAGTGCTTTTTAGGTAATTCTCTTTCTTCGTAGTAGCTATTAAGAAAGGCAAAATAAAGTTTGTAAGGATAAAAACCCCATCATTTACACTACAAGTTTCCTCGGAACAAAAATGAAAGCTTTATGTTTGAGGAGCAGGAGAAGCTTCAGTTTCTTTGCGGCATAATTCTTTTCAACTCTCATGTCAAACAAAGCAAAAAGAGGAATTAATAATTTACTGTAACACTTTGAACTTTTTCAAGAGGCACCAGGGAGAGAACCAGCGACTTTGCTGAAACTGGAAGAAATTAGTACATATATTGAATAGTAATGCAAAAAATTAATTTGGATAAAATGCTAAAACTTTGATTAAGCATTGCCATATACAAGAAGGAATTTTCACAGATCGATTTGCTGGCTTGCACATTTGCCTGGAATTACCACAAAGTACCAGCAAAATTGCATCTGTAGCCTGGAATTACCCTGTTTTACCCACGATATTACACTCGCAAAATTAGAATATAATTTAAGATTTCTTGCCCTTACGCTAATTGAACTGACACAGCTCTATTAAAATGCATGCAATCTAATACCAGCATTTCAATGGATGAGAAATACATTTGCTTGTTTTTTCTTAAAAGACAAGAAGGGGGAAAAAGATATTTTTGGGTTGGCTAAGCATCTATTCCGAACCCATAATAAGGTTGTTATCAACCAGAAAAGCCTATTAAGCTAGAAAATGAATACTGAAAGCTTTCTAATTAAACACTTTCCACTTACAAGATACTGAAAGAATAGAGTGGGAGATGGTGGTACCGATACTGTATTAGCCATTGTATCACTCATATCATGATGTTGTAATCAGCTTTCGGGAGAGCGTACATGAATAACCCAGGTGCTCAAGCTGTGCCGCGATTTGTAATTGGAAATATCTTTGGATAATAGGTGTCTCATGAGTTGTTTTCTCTTCTTGTCATATTTTTTAATGTTATGTGACTTATAATCAAGCTTTTTATTAACTGTCATGGAATAGTTTTTCGAAACTTGGAGTCTGATCCTGTCAAGCTGCTCTGCGCAGATTTGTCCCGGGCTTGAGTGGAGTACCTCCATGGAAGTGGTACCGTACCGGTCCTGTCCCTCTGAAGCAGCCAGCAGGATTAGGGCTGCAAGCTTCTCATTCTTTGAGGGGGGATATCATTCTCACATCTACCCACAAAGATCCCGGCAATGAGGTGGGTACCCTGATACTGTGATTAAATTATTTTAATAGCAACAAAACCAAGCCAACAGCAGCATCCCCCTTCTTGAGATGGATATCTTATATCTCTTCTCACCAAAATTCTACACAGCAGAGGATGCCATGGATTACAACGATTTCATCACGTTGAAAGAGTAATGCAGTATTCCAAAATGTTACAAACAAGAAGCGTAACTTTTTGCCACACCTGCCAATAAATTCATTATTCTACACATCTGATTTGCTTAAAATGTAGTAATGACTATTTTTGTGATGAGACTTCCAAGAAAGGGGGAGGATTTAGTGCCCAGCCTCATTTGAAAGAAGCCTCAGAAATGTAGAAATTAAATTTATTCTGAGTGGAAAGTTAAAAATCATACCAGCTCAGCTACATGAAAACTGCTGGTATGTTGTAGAGTCAAAACAGAATGAAACCCATAGTATTTCAGTTTATATAATTTATTTCCTTCATATTTTTGAATGAGGTATTTCCACAGATCTGACATAGAGTGTTCACACGCTTTACCAAGACACAGCACAAGTCTATACAACAAATAATGTTGATCGAAACACAAAAATTCTGATTAGCTTTAATGTTCTCAAGTGTAAGCCGTTTCGAATATATATTCTTCTGTGCAGTCTAGTCAAGAGTTTTTAAATGGTGCGATAACAGGGGTACTACAGGTATGTCGGTAGTGGAGAGGACTTGATGCAGTACTTTTACAGAGGTGAAACAGATTTAAAAATTGGATATAAATATATAGCAAATTTATTAAAAATATATTAATTACAGTTCCTTTTAAAGGCCTGAATGCTTTGTGGGAGAGCATCCCCACCACAGGAGTGCATGACAACCTGCGCGCAGGAGACCAACCTTCCTGCAGCACAGGGACCTGCAAGGAGAGGAGGATTTAAAGAAGTTCCCGTTGTTGAGATTCTTCCAAATCCCTTTCTGGGGTTTGTTCTTCTTTTTTAGGAACGTGACTGTACTCGGTGGCTGTTTATTCTCTTGGCTTTCCTGCGTGGCCAGTGGTAATTCTCCAAGTAAACGTACGACGGATGAACAGCGCGAAGGATGAACAGCACTAGAGGCTCCCCTTTGGACAGAGAAGAAGTGGACTTGGCTGAGGAATATATTGGATTATGGTGAATGCTGAAATATTTCTGAATTTTTAGGCAGTGGTTTGGTTTTAACCCAGGAGGAACAGTGGCTCTCTGGCGGCGCTGCCCTGCAGAGAAGGCTGTTTGTGTTACCAGCCTTCCTTGGCTGAGCGGCTGCAGGGTGATGTGTAAAAATGCAGTCCAGGTTTTAACCGCACTCTCCTTTTGGAGGAGACGACTGTGGACTGTTGAACACAAGCCTCACGGCTTCCTCACCTGGTTTTGCTGGCCGGGCTCCTTTGCTTCACTCCCCTCTATGTTTGGTTACACACAGAGGTACATCTAATACCGCATTATGCTGTACAGTGGCAAAGGCTGCCCAAAAAAATCATCCTCACTAGCCAAACAATTTCTGGGAGGCAATGTAGCTAATTCTTGTTCTAAATTTTATCATCATCACACCCAAGGTCACTCTCTCCATCCCTGTGAGTCAATCTACAAGATGGGAACCAAAATATGTTGTAGTGGCCAAAAAATTTAGATTTAAATTGTAAATGTGCAAGGAAAGCACCAGCTCAGTTATTTAATTGATGGTAAAATACAGAAACCTAAATTGTTTCCCTTAGATGCAAATTCTGCAGTGTTTGACAGTGCAAAAGGTTCCTTCCCTGGGAGTTTGGGAACTTGGTTAACCATGCAACCATGTGGTCATTTATTCTAATTAATGTGAATACATTTGCATTTGCAGATCCATCAGCTTTTGCAAGGCCAGAAACAGCCCACAGTGGTTTTACAGGGCGCAAACAGATGTGCCAGCGGAGCACAGGCCACACTGGTCAACGCAGAGCGACGGCAGGGGCCCAGTGCTGGAAGCCCCAGACCTTCTCCTGCTGGTTGCAGACCAGCTCCATGTCTTAGATACTGTAGAGACAGGCAGGCTTGAGATTCGTTGCACTCATGTCATCTGGAGAATACAAAGGTTTAACACACATGTGTAGTGCTCGTCTATTTGGCACACCGAAGAGCCTGGAGACCCTGCAGCTCACTGCTCACACCACTGGAGCTCTGGGCAGCAGCATCTCACCAAAACCACTCACCACGGCAGCAGAACTTGGGTCTTTAGTTTTAATGAAGCTGATGTGACTGTTTATTAGTTCATTAATAGCTATGTATTTTATTTTTGGTCTGTTCATGGTGGGAAAAAAAAATTAAATAGTTTTGCAGACGAGCTGAAAGAACAAATGATAGACTAGAAGGGTGATGGAAGGACAAACAGGGCAGGCAATTTGAAGAATGGGCACTTGAATGAAGCATTACTGGACAGAAGCTGTAGCCTCAGAAGTTGAAGAGGAAGATTTTGTGCAATGTAGAAGGTTGAAATACCCTGAATAGGGCAGCAGACAAACGCAGCCCTGTGAAGAGTTACAATATGTGGTCATCCTTAAAAATCATAAATGAGGACAAGTTGGTGGTATGAATTTGGTAAACAAAAAAAAATTGCAGGTGTTGTTATAATATAATGGAGCTTCTTATGCACTCTGTTCTCAGTAGATATTTCCCAACATCTTTGACCTGGAACTTACCATGTAATGGTAGTGGAAACATTTTGTTCTGGTAGAGATAGGTACCAGAAACTTGACTTAATTCTTCACAAGTGAAAAAAAAAAAATAAAAATCAAGCACATAGATGAGCCTCCTTGAACCTGCATAAATTAGAGCTGGCTAATTCCTTTGTGCTTTGTTCCCCAATGTTGTTACTTTCTTCTACAGACAAGATTTTATTTTGGAAATCACAAGTTCTTGGTTAAAACAGGTTTAACTATTTAGCATCAGATTCACCCACCTACATAAAACTCTCCAACTGTTGAAGTTGTTAAAGGGACACTGTCAATTTGAAAACTGCACGTCTGTTTAAGAATCTTTTACCTTCTGTTGTTAGGAGTAAGCCCTAAGGTTGTACACTTGAAAGGCATTCGAGAGAAAATATCTCCTTTGACAGTATTTTGGGTATCATTCATTTCCCTGTTTTTTCTCGCCTAGGCCAGATCCTGCAGTGACATGTACTGATGTCTCCATGTGGGACTCGGGCTGCAGCGTTACTGCTTTAGTTTTAAATAGATTTTTTTCCTAAGTGTCTGCCTATCGAGGTGATACTCCTCTGTTAGTTCAAATACAGGATAAACTATAGCGAAAACTTTCAATAGTGTCAGTTAAAAAGATCTGCAAGAGGCCAAGAGTTAACTTCAATATTGTCCCTGTTGCGTCATGCCTCATGGCCTCTGAGTCCCCATGGTTTGAACGCTGCCCTTGATCAACAACTCTACATCTTCTGGTTCTTATAAAGAATTAATTCTTCCACTAGCACTGTGGGAGTTACGGTAGATATCAGAAAGGCAGATATCTAATGAGACTGATCAGGCAGTGATTGAGAAGGTTACATGACAGTGCAAAAGGCGAGCAAACATCCATGAGTTATCGGAGGCCATGAGACGTAGGGTGGAGGATGAGAAAGTGGACAAGGTAGAGAGGGACGGGAGCGTGGGAGAGATTTCGGTGGTTTCAGGGATGCGGAAGAAATAAGGAGGGAAAAGTAAAGGTGAATGAAGAAGTAAGAAGACTTAAGGACAGGTGAGATAAGGCAAAGGGAGATTAATACTGTGAAGGAGCGAGGGAGAGTTGCTGCGGAAAAAGGCATGAAAAGCTGTTATTAAAGACAGTATGTTTCATACGCAGAAGGTGGCTTAGTTTGAAGGGGTATGAGGCAGCAGTGGTTTTTATGGCATTTCCAGGCTTCTAAGGGTTTGATTTTGCTAACTTAACGTTCTTGTAATGTATTTTTTTTATGTGTAATATAGAGATTTTGGATGTTTTATTTTTTGTGAATGCGATGTATAATTGACTGACTCAGGTCTTAATTCAATTTCCTCTTCGTAATTCAGATTAGGGACTTAAATGGGGCCATACAATGTAAGTGAACTTCCTGTCCTTTAACTGCAAAGGCACAGGAGATTTTGGTAAACAGAGCTTCCATACAGCTTTATCTCTGGCAGAATAACTGGAAAGAAATAGTCAGAACCACTGAGGAGATGTTGGCAGGCGGTTGAGGAGCACCCCTCACCACCGATGCTGCAGGATTGCTGGGCAGCACAGCAAGAAGCAGCCACTGGAGAAGCCAAAAGAAACTCCCAGGATAAATTCAACGGCTCATCTCCATATTTTTGCATACTAAAGGGCAGAGAAAGTTTTGTTGCAGCCTGGAGAAGTCGAACTGGCTCCCAATGCATTTTAGATGTTGTGTAAATGTTGTCCTCGTGTGATCCTTTGGATGTTTCTAAATAAGCGAACCAATGTGTCTCAGCAGTCGCGTTTTTGGAATGAAGTCTAAGTGGGCGCACATCATTGTGCTCCTAATCTGTAACAGAAGGTAGGATGTATACTCAGAAAAAGAGGAAAAAGGAGCATTTGGTTACTTTCTTGTCTTTCTAGGATGTTCTGTCTTTCTACAGTTTTGTATTTTTAAGCCTTGTAAATTGTAATAATGAAGACTAACACCTCTTCCACTGCCTAATTTTAACTACAGAAAATATGAGCAAATATTGACCCTGATATATGACAGATGGATATAATGGCCATTTGGAGGGACAAGAGAGAGAAACAGACATAAACACATATTCACAATCGCAGTTCGTTATATGTCAGTCGAACTGCCTGAATAAATGCAAGCATTTAATGTGACTCCTCTCTGAGTAGAATTACTTTCCCTGTATAAATACCTGAAGAATAGGCATATCAGCTACCTGATATTTCTCTTCAAGACCACAATAAGGAATACTCATTCTGATTTCACTATCCACGTCTACAAGATAGTAGAATTATTATCGATATCATGATGGGGTTTTTAAAAAGACCTAATTTTTAAGGTGAACGATGCATACTAGAAATGCAGGGAAAAGGAAGGCTTAGTGCCTGTGTGAAGAACTCCTGCTCGTATTCAGGCATAAGCAAGATTATTAACAAATTTTCTGAATAAAGGAAAGAGGTTCTGTGATTAGATGACATTCATTTTTCCAAAAGATATAACTGATTTACTTAATGCCTGCTCTAAAACCCTGTGAAATTTTACTCACTTCATTGTACTCTCATCTTCTCCGTGGAAGACATATTTGGTCAAACAGTTAACAATTAATTAAGTAAATTAAGTACTTTGGCCCCAACTTCTTTCCAGTAAGACTTGAGTAATAATAATGATATCAGTGCGTGACATATGTGCAATGAAGTCAGCATTTGACATAATGCTTCTAAAGAAAATTTCAGTGAAGTATGTACCATTAGTGATGATAAAGCTGAGAGAATAGGCTTAAAAATCGCATTCTCTTACTTAGCCGTTCTGATCCTGATGATCACCGGAGTCTGTCAAATACACGTTTGACTTCAAAACATATGTGCCTCACAGTTGCCGGAAGGCAATAAAAAAATGCTTAGTGGCTTTATTTCATAGTATATTTTCATAGGGACTTCAGTGAGAATGAGGCAAATTTATGGGGATGGGGAAGTTAAGGAGTTATCATCACTTAAACATGCTGTAGTGTTAGAGCAAGAGGAATACAGAATCCCACAGAAGTCTCCAAGGACAACATACTGGAGTGACAGACATTTCAGATGAATGAGAGAGAAAGAGATGGAGAAAAGTATTTTCTGAGCTATAATACGAATGAGAAATATTCTAAGTGGTCCAGAGAGAGCTGGAAAGAATTGTGTTGCTCTTGTTATTGCTGTTTTCACTCCAAGTAAGATTTGTTTATTTGTAAATTAAAATAGATTAAGTTAATTTTAACATTTTTCCCTGTCGTAGCTTTATGATGTTAGCTGTTTCACTAGTGAAAAAACTGAACCTGCTCTGGAGGCTTGCTTAAGAGCTGTTAGTGTATGCAGTAATTTACAGCTACTCAAAACTATGCATTGAGTTACTAATTGATTGCTAATGTTGATGCGCTCGATTGAACGTCAACTTATGCGTAAAATTTATTGAAAATAATTTTGTTTCTTTTCTCTCTCTGCAGCTACAATCATTAAATCAAGACAGATATGTAAGGTAGTTCATAGAGTCCTAGAATAGCGTGGGTTGGAAGGGACTTTTACAGATCATTTAGTCCAACCCCCCTGCCATGAGCCGGGACATCTTCAACTAGATCAGGTTGCTCAGAGCCCTGTCCAACCTGACCTTGAATGTTTCCAGGGATGGGGCATCCACCACCTCTCTGGGCAACCTGGGCTTCCTTATATGTGGTCTAAATCTTCCCTCTTTTAGCCATTACTCCTTGTCCTGTCGCAACAGACCCAGCTAAAAAACAGTTATAGCTATCATCTCCTCAGGCCTGATCTTTTATAGAACCTCCCACCAGCTAGGACCTTTTCAGACTGTACAGTCAGGATAATCCAAAACGTGTTACTAAGAATAAACAAAATATAATGTTCTTGCATCCTCTTTTCCTCCACTGTTTTTCACAAAGGCATGAGGATTGTTGATAGCACTGAGTGCCAGAGGCACTATTCTGAGATTTCATATGATATTCAATTTAATAAAAGCATAATGAAAAGTCAACAAAATTATGAATTGTAACATGACCATTTCCTATTCATTTTCATTTTGTTTTTCTTCTTGGATTTTAAGTGAAAACAGAGAAAATGCGCTGAGCATTTAATTCAAAGACTCAATGTGCCGGCAGGGATTAATGAAAGATGTCTAAGGTCTCTCTGGTAGGAGTTTCTGCAGTAAGAAACCCAGCAAACAGTACGGCTTTCGATTTTCTAAACTTCCATTGACCTGTCTTCAAGCTGCTTCATTACCCGTATGAGGAGGTTTAACCTACTGTGCTTTGAAATCAGCTGGAACATTAACTGTGATACTTCTCCTTCCTCTGCGAGCTGCTCGAAGTCCCCACGGTCTTTTAAACCGGGAGTTACAGGTGCAGAATTACCTATGTGAGATGAAAGAGTGGTAGGTGTGAACTCTGCCAGCCGCTCGGGAGGCAGAGAGTACGGCACCCCGGGGAAAAAGCAAACCTGAGAAGCATCGGCACTGTGGCTGTCGCTCTCTTGCGCTGTTCGCAATGGGATGTTGCATGATTTTTAAATTTTTTTTCCCTGGGCTTGCATGTGCTTCAGAACATGCTCCAAATGATCAACTGAGCAAAAAAATTTTCTAATCCTAAAAGAAATTGCAGCTATTAATGCGTATATGTTGGCTCAACAGTTGGAAAGCTAGCTCAAGATCAAAAAATCTACAAGTTCGCTTTCTCTCTAACTGATGGGGGGGGGAGGAAGATACTTTCAGATAGTTTAGAATAGTATTTATTTCAGGTTTTGAGCATTGAAATAGTACTACTACCCGTCTAATGAAAGAGTTTAAAAATGGCTGGAATTTTTGCTCCCTGGCATGCTGAAAGGCACAAAGGATGGGAGAGGAGACGGGAGGGACCCAGCACCTCTGATAAAGTTGATGCAGAATATCAACAACATTGTTCACTTTCAAGACCTTAGAAATACTTCTGTGTTTGTATATTCATGGAACAAGGTACTTTTAATCCAGAAGGACGCAAATGTACAAGCAAAATTTGACAGTGTTTATAATATCTTTTTCCTTTCCTGTCCAAAGATGGGCTCGACAGAGGAGAACAGCTCATAAGAAAAACAAGTTACAAGGGAGAAGCACATACTTGATCCAAGTGACTTAAATAGTGCCTTATTTTGGAGGTGTGGGATGATGTAACCCATACTTTTTTTTAAAGATTAACTGAAAAAATTACTTGTCAAAAGCATTAATATCACTATGCATAAACAAAGCATTTCATAAAATCTATGACACGAGGATATTAATATTTCTTTTGGTGACTTTTTTTAATGCCCCCTCTGAGACAGCATCAGGCTGGGAGCATATATTCCCTGTTTTCACAGTAAATTTACACTTTTACCCGCTGAAGGTTGTGCCGTATGTGCTGTGCAGGTCCCTCCACAGCAGTGCAATGCGACAGCAACTCCACAGGGCAAAAGTTGCAAGAGGTCTTGCAACACCAACCTTCTTCCTGGGAGACCTCCCAAAGGAAAAAGCCAAACTGTCCTGTGGAGCCCAATCCAAGGCTTTCCGAGAGTTTAAAATTTGTTTTATTTAAGGGATAAGTAATACACAATTGTATTGTAAAAGAGAGAAACTTTACAGAAGTAGAAACCATGTCTGTAATTTATTCTTTTAAAACAAATTGCAATACTTTAGATGGATATTTCGAATGAAATATTTTCCTAGTTATTGTTGCAGTATTTTGCTGTCTAAACATCCTATTCTGTCATCCTGTTCATTTTTCAGCTTTCAATGGCAAAGACATGCAAATAGCAAAATAGCGACGTGTCCAAATTAGCCTGTATAATCACGAGTAGAGCACAGTAAATGATTTAATAGGAACCACGTATCTGGAAAACCTAGCTATATTTTTTTTTTTTTTCTGTTAAGAGTACACTTGAAAGAAGTTCAGAATTTACATGATTAAATTCACATCCTGGTTTTGTACGGAGAATTTTTAGCTTGCAGTCTCATCTGGAACACCTCTTCATTAGGTTTTAATAATCCGTGTCTGAAAAGAAGGCTGCCCCAGTGCTGAGCGCTGCCGCATGGGAGCTGGGACAACAGCATCACAACGGGGAGGGATAATTAAGGGGATAGCCTTAATTTCTCTGTGCCTTTAATATCCACCTGAAAGATGATGAGAATATCACAGTCTCTTTCAGAGGTACAAAGGAAGCCTCTTCCCTTGCGCAACAAGGGAAATCCTATGAAAGTGACTCTCTATGCTTCATATTCTTGGGTACCACCTAGTGGCACCAACTTAGTTAACGAGGGATGTAACTAATTTACAGAGCACTCCAGAGTTAGGTTATGGTGACTCTGAGATGAAGTTTATGTCCTTAATAACTGATCTTTTCAGTGTATATAGAAAATGACCAAAAATAACCTCAGTAACCTACTGAAAAGAAATAAGGCAGACATTCACAGACATTATACAGAAATCTTTATTCCTAATCACAATAACCCATGTCCATCGCTTCGTTATAGTGGTCGCTGTGATTAGTCTAAGTCTTTTTCCTTAGATTGCAACTGATTTACTAGCAGATGAATAACTTTAAGGTAGTTTGTATCAGTTTGCTGCTGCAGACATATTATTCCCATGGAGAACAGCTTCTAACTAAGCCGGAGAAACAACTTTCTGTTGGTTTGATGGTACATCCACCAGCAGCATAAACTATTTGCAGACAATGCAAAGCGCCTTCATTTTATAGATTCCTTCCCCAGTGTCCTGAATACAATGCATATCACTAACCTATTAAGTAGAAATCGCTTAAAGATGTAAATTTTTTATGACTTGCTAAATGTTAATGTATGACTTGTAAAATGTTAAAGTAGTAAATAGCTTCTTTGAGCTCATACACACTAAATTTCACTTTGTAGCCCTAAGCATTTAAGGTAACAGTCACAGGGTATTAGTCAGAGAGATTTCCATAATCCTGATTGACTTTAATTTATTATTATTGTGAAAAAAAAAGGAAAAAAATAATTAAGAGTTAATGTCAGCAGAATGGAAAAATAGGCCATTGTCAAAGGATAATGGTCTTCTGCTAATAGGAGACTGTTGAGACATTCACTGAGAATAAATGTTATGAAATATGAAGCACATAATACAATACCATAATGTGTAATTAGAGCTATTTTATGTCAGCTGTTCTGAATGACTCTCGAAGACGTTATCAAAATCTGATTAATGTTTCCACGTTTGATACTCCTTGATTTATTGATGTAACAACCACCTGAGAAGGAGTCCTCACAAACCCCATTTATTTAAAGTTTGCCATAGAAGCTCATATACACCCTGCTTTCCATCTGCTAGAATATTTCCTATATTTAGAATAATATATGTATATAAATGAAAGCCACCAAGTGGAATTTGTTCTGGCTGAAAATATCAGAGGCTGACATGGTTATTTGTTGAGCAGGGAGCAAGCCAGTTTCCAGAGAATATTGATGAATGGTCTCCAGATACACAGCAAAGAGCTAAATGCAGAGGTGTGAAATTAATGTGACTGCACCTGTGAAAACTAGCCAATGATTTGATCCAAAATGATATATTATGAATATGTGGAGATAGCAAAGATATCCAGGTCCTTGCAGCAAATACTGTAGGAAATCACAGAGATTCTAGCATTAAAAAAAAAAAAAAAAAAAA
>VXBO01013336.1:268262-313569 GCA_013400135.1 Rhinoptilus africanus | reverse complement strand
AGAAAGAAAGAAAGAAAGAAAGAAAGAAAGAAAGAAAGAAAGAAAGAAATATAGGTGCTCTTTATCCCCCCTTTGCTTAGCTATTCCAAAGTTATCTAGATATTCAGTATCAAATTTTGATTTTGTCATTCATGGAATATTTAGATTTTCAGAGACTGTTTAGGAATTGGTTCTTGCTATCAGTACAGGTTTTCCCTTCAGGTCCCAAGCAAGTAGATATGCTAAATACTTTCATCTTCTAGAATAAAGATCATTCTGTTTCAATTTTAATAACATTTTGAGATCTAATCCAAACGTGAGTCATTTAAATAAAAATCAATAGCTTTAGCCGCTTCTTTTGAATCATTTAGGGCAAGATTTTTTCATTGGCTCTTCATCGGGGGCCAAATTCTGACCTGATTTATGCTCTGATTTACACTGCAGCCCGTTGACTTTAGAGGATTTGCACATTGTATAAATTAGCACAGATTTGACTCCAGGGATCTTTGGTAAGTGGCATAAATTAAGAACAGGGAAATGCTGCTCTCTTTTAAAACCCCATAAAGGTCAATACAAAATTGAGAACAAGATACAGCCCCAAGTCTCTTAGTTAAAATGTATTAAAAGGTTTCATGAAGCACTTTTATCCTCCCTACCACAATCTGCCCTCATTCTCCTGTCCCGCGGTGCCTCATTTCACACCCACCACGCCGGTATGCTGAGAATAATATGAGTCAGATTTTGCCCCCCCAGAGAAGCATATTTCGCATACTGTGTTGACTTCTAAATTGGATGATAGCGCCTGGCATCGGCTTGAGTAAAGGTGAGTGTGGCTGAAACGATCTTTTTAATCGGCTGCCATCCCACAGGCGGAAACTTCCATCTGAGGAAAGGATTTATGCAATCGCTAATCTGAGCGTTTCATTACAAGTATTAATAAGTGAGGACATCTGAGACTTTTTCTGCAAGACAACTGCATAAAAAATTCAGTAGTACCAAGAAGCCTTATTTCTTCTGGGTTTTTTTTTTGCAGGGAGGCTCCCTCCTGGCAAGAGCACCTTCTCTCTCCTGTACCACACAACAAAGAGGGAAACAGATATTTGTGGCCGGTGCCTAACAAAGGTTGTCCTCTCTCTGGATAATCAATCACTTCCCCTTGGTCACCAGGATAGTCAGGGCAGGCTGCCCGCTGCCGTTTGTGCTGACAGGGGCATTTTGGCAGAGGTAGGAAAGACACTGAAGAAGGTGAGACGTCCTTTTGAACTGCGCGGCACATAACGCAGGACGAAAGCTGTGGAGAGCTGCGTTGGAATGGTTTTTTCTTAACAAGCATCAGCACCGTTTCCTTGTAAGACATCAGGTCTCTCTACAAAGATCAACAGCAGCCAAAGCAACGCTCAGCTGTAGAATATCCATTATTTTTATGAGAAAGAGGGGCTAAAAGAAGCACTCTGCCACTGTGATATGCAGTAATCTCACACAGCCTGACTCGTGACCGTGTCCCAAGTTTATGTGCCCTGTGAAAATATGTCCTACTAGAACATTTCACATGAAGCTGTAGGTTGTGCATTAGCTTCTTGTGAGAAAAATAAACAATGTCTTTCACCTTTTCTTTCTGAGTATGGAAGCAGTGACTGCAGTGTATATCATGAGATCCCATCAATGGAATTAACGGGATGCAGAAAGTATTTTGGCCAGTATAATCGACGACTCATATAAAACAAGAACTAGGGGATCAGGCATCAAATCTGAAATTAAAATTCAATTTACTCTCAAGGCTGCAGGGAACTAGACTTTCTGATGTGTGAACAAGCACAGCAAATAGTCCTGATGGCCTGGTCTCTGTAATGTACGTAGACAGAGTTAATCATAGTGAGGTGAGGATATTTGCCCATTTGATGAATTCAGAGTGATGAATTCTTTTAGGTTTGCTAAGGAGAACTTTTGTTGCAATGTTGAGAGAAGCACAGGGCTTATTACTCACACGATAAGTGATGCAAATTAATGCAAATATTTTGTGTGGGCCATAATAGAGAGAATTTTACCTTTAAAGAATAAGATAAATTCCCTTTTAATCCCAAACATGCAGCTATGTTCAAGCATCCAAAGCACTCGGTATATTGAAAAATTCACAAATGCAAGACTCCTAAACAGTCCACGTGGTTCTCAAACGTTATCTCCAGACGTCCAAGGAATTAAGTTCCATTTTCAAATGGAATTGAGAATTTTTGTCCCTTCCTGAATCATCCTTAACACTTCACGCCACCTGGCTTTGCAGGAATTCGCCTTCAAAAATTATTTCAGGAGTGCAGAGATCCATTGTAGCTATGGTTTCTAGCTACATTAAGTAGCTGGTTCTGTAAACAGCAGTCAACAGTAAGAACTGCAAATGTCTTGCTGTAAAACTTGGTTAGCGGATCTATGAAAACTGCATATTACATCTACATGTATATCAAATGCATTTGTAATGAGCATTGTCATTGCGGTGGATAGCAAAACAATGAACTGTGATTAACCTCTTCTTGTGAAGTGTTGCCATTAATTTTGCCACTTACTATGGAAATACTTTTGAAATTTTACAGGAGATTTGAATAATTCTATTGATATTTTCATGGGCTTTTTTGATCAGCGAGAAATGAATTATCTGAACATTTTAAAGTCATGAATATACAAGAGATGAGGAGAAGTGACAATATATATCAAAATGTTCTATCTTCTTCATTAAAATCAGCTTTAAGGCACAGGACATATGGAATTAAAAAACTGGCCTAGCTAAGCTATTTATAACTATCTGATACTCTTTCAATCACTTTAGTTAACTTTCGTCTATTTTGACAAAGGCATAAAATAAAATCCTCATCACACTTAAATTCACGGACTTCAAAAGCTTTAAGATTTCGACTCTATCCTGATATTTTTAAGGAATAAAAATTGAGTGAAAGATAAATTAATTCATTCAAGTTCAGCTACTCAATTATAAAAATACTCGTCTAGTTTCAGAGATTTCCCAGGCTTTCCATCTGGGTTCATTTTCTAAGGTGAAACTGGGATCAACCAGAGCGGCCTTTAGAGGTGCCCCACTTACGTGAATTAGACAATAGTAAAAATTGGCCAGTGGGTGAATGGGGTAAGGGTTAGGCTCACATGTTTACAAAATTCTGACAACATTTCTTATCTGCTCTTAAAGATGGCATTAGGTTAAGAATTAAGTCCTTTGCTTCTAATTTGAATAAATGTGAGTTTCTAGAAGGTTATGCTTTATTGATGTATTTCAGGGGAAAAAAAAAATAAACTAAAACAAAACAGTACAAATAATCTTATCTAGAATATAATTCAAACAAGACAGGAGATTCCAGTGTCCTCAAAGATTAATCTCATTTTGGGTGTGATGGTCAGATTAAATTTTTTAGATAAATTAAATGATAATCTAATTAATGATAATTATCCAGCTAGTTAGGAAGACGCAATTCCTGACTTTGTGCTAAAGCCCACTGAGCAATAGGAAGTCTAGCCGTACTGATGTACTAGCAACTTCATTGAATTAATAAATCATCCTGAATTTTATACAGTAGTTTTCAAGTTAATATATGACATAACGAAAACAATAGAAAGCTTAAAATAACTTTTAAATAGTTGATAAGAGGGGAAGTCAAAGGCATGAAATATTTGCAGTAGGCTGAGAGCACTTATTTTAAAAAAACCCCACCTTGTTTTTGAATTAAGGAAAACTCTCAGCAAAAATATCTTTAGAAAGGTCAAGAAAAAAAATAATCATGGGGCTTAGTTAAAGAACACCACGCAGGAGATAATTAGAAAGAATAAGACGTCCCTAAAAAAAAGTCAAATCCAAATAAAAGAAATAGAAAACAGTATGAGCTCTGTCAATTTAAATGTGAAAGGACGTTCGGGCAAACCTGAGCAATACGAATGCCTTCTGCAAGGAGTAGTGAAAGGATTTCACAGTGCTGAGTAACGGAGCAATAAAACAGCTAAAGAAATTATAGGTGCAGAAGTGTTGTGGAAACTCAGTACTCACTCAAACTCAGAAAAGCAAACAAAATGCCAGGACGCGTTAGGGACGGTACAGAAAGTGAAACAGCCAAGTCATAGAGCACTGCATCACTGCACAAACCCATGGTATGTGTACATCCTCAACAAAGAGTGTAAAGGCAGAACAGAATGGAAGAGCTCAAAGTAGGTGGTTGGAGATTTTTTTTAAAAATGGGATGGCTGCTATATGAGGACCAACAAAATGGAATGTTACCATCCTTCTGGCCAAAAATTCTTTTTTTTTCCTCTTCTTATACTTATGGCAAAGGATAGAAGCGTGCGCCCAGTCTCATTTGGAGTGCCGGTATTGTTCTTTAACATTTCTTTGTGTGTGCAATGCCAAACCATTGATAACACCAAGCAGAGGTGATATGTGGGAATTTTCAATATTTCATATCATAGCTTGAGCAGAATTTAAATAGCCAATTTGTCTGATTCATGATTTAAGGAGCCCTTACATTATCAAGAAGTCTCTGTGGTTTAAATTTATGCTTTTTCGTAATTGCAACTCGGTAGTAAACAGTGAGATGTGGGTTTCCAACTTCTCTGCCTTGACCACTTTGAGATTAGATTCCCGCAAAGTGCTCCCCATGCAAATGCACCTTCGATCTACTTGGTAATCAATTGAGTTGCAGAAGGCACAGGAGCTCCTAAGTCATACCAGTGTTGTAGGAGTTTTTTGACTGGCTTCTGCCTTGGATCTGGGGTGGAATTTGGAATTAATTCCTGAATGCCGCATGACCTTCCTCTAGAAAAGGCTGCATCACCTCCTGACCAGTATCTCCTTGAAGACAGAACCCCCTCAAAAGTCATTTTAAGTGCTCATATTCAAATAAGAGCATTCTAATAATTTCCATGCTTATGAACATTTAATGTACCCAGATACTATTCTTCCCAGATACCAGAAAGCATGGCCTAACACTGATCCCCTTGATCAGTTTATATTTGTCAAAGTAAGTAATGTTGATACCAGAAAGACATTTCAGTGATGTTTCATTCTCTCCTTCATTTACAAAGCGGGATAGTCATGCCTAATGTAAATTAAATTGCAGGTTTCCCTGAAAAGAAGATGAACGACTAATAGATTGAATATTTTATTTAACATCATCTATTCACTGAAAGAATAAACTTTTTAAAGCCGACCTCTAACCTGTCCTTCGATTATTCATCCCCAGGTTCCTGTCGCGCATTAGTGAGGTTACACTTGGACCGCATTTCACCCTGATGCACAATGTTGATGCACTGTGATTTCTTGTCATTTCAAACACGAAAGAGAAAAAGCTGAATTTTAGTCGACCAGATATTTAATTGGAACAAGTAAAAAATTAGTAAACCCATCACTTTCCGAATAACATTAGGTAACCAAATGAGAAATAGAAACGATATAATTTAGTCAGAGGGGGCAACACTTTGCAAGCCACAAGTTCTTTCTCCTAATAGCTTTTATAAGGCTTCACTTTAATTTTGTTTCCAAAAAGCAATAAAGCAGAAGTTGTTTTCACAAAGCAGACAGAAAATTGATTCGCTAAATGTTGATCATTTTCCAAGGGTAGTTCAGAATTTCTAAACTCTTGCATATTTAATAGTAGTTTTGGTTTTATTTTAAATAAAAAACTCTATTAAAAGGTAAACAGTTAACCTGCTTACGATATACATATATGTTACTGTTTCTGGTGCAACTATACATTATGTTCTATTTGCTCATATTTAAAAGTCAGACTTGCAACACTTTTGTCCTTTTTTACATTGATTGCTCACCTCAAGTAAACTACTGTACAGCTGAAAATAAAAATCTGAATATAATAGCAAATTGGAAGCAATTTACTGCTTCTACTGCTCATTTCAACTTTTTTCAATTTTTTGACAGGAATGCAATTTGCATTTTCTTATTAATACTGATAAGAAGCCGGACACTACAGTCATTGGAAACACAAGTCAATTTGGTTTGCCCTTCAAACAAAATACTCTTTTGTTAGGAGATTTGGCAGCTCTGCATTAAAAGATTGATAGGTCTGAACACCGAATTCTTTGTAACTGAAAGGTTATCAGCAAAGACTATTTATACTAAAGCTGAGACAGAACCTGATGCTACCTGAAGGAAATAAAAAATTTTAAAAATTATGAACACATGTGTGTATTTTAATTCTAAATATTTCTGAAAGAAATATTAAGCAGTGCACTCAGTGTAAAAGAGAGTGTCATCTCAAAGGAGTTATTAGAAAGACGCTGAAATAGAAAGTACAAATGCACGAGCTACAAGAACAACACACAAAACCTGTTTAAGGGAAGGGGATTTTTTTAGACAGTCCAGATTATAGGAGTTTTATAGCCAAGGTCATGTAATTTTATAGATAATGAAACAAGAGCCAAGCAGATAATAGGCTGCTGTGCTCAGAATGTTTGTTTTTCAGAAAAATTTAAAGTGTAGTGGTTACACTTCCCTTGCCAGCAAACTGGATATTTTATTTGATGAATTTTGTCAGAAAAGGGCACTTTTTATTTTTTTCATTAGGAAGGCTTTCTTCTCAATCCATATCTACAGACATAACTGGATTCAGAAGTAATAGTCACGTAAGTTTCTTAATGCGTTTTTTTTTTCAATTGAAACCTAAAAAAATAATTTTATGTCACAAAAAAAAAGGTTGAGAGCAAAGAGGGAATAATGAAAGAGAGCACAAGAAAGAACTAGAGAAAACTGGTGCTGACCAGAAAAATATTTTTTCTTTGCCCTCTCTTTTTATTTTCGTTATTATTAATTCTTCCACCGTAAATTTAGGTGCATGAAATATTGGAAGAAATATTTAGAAGAGATGTCTCTTTGCCCTTTCAAAACAAGCCTCTGCTGCCCCGTTCTTACTGTGTGCTTTCCATCTGGATAAAAAAACACCCCCATTTTCGGTTGTTTGGTTGGTTGTTGGGTTTTGTCCTGCATACAAAGCAGGAGTAATACAAGGAGTGGTCCAAGCCCATTTCCAGTAATAACATTGCGAGTTTCGCCGCTGAGTTTTCAGGATTGGTATTTTGCAAGGCTGAATGCATGAGTTGTTTTTCTCTCGGTTGGAAGTAGCACTCAGTGTCAGACGCAGGAGTGACAATTGAATGACTCAGGCTTTGCGCTTGCTTACGACTTATGAGCAGGTCATTTATTAGAGTTTAGCCTGGGCTGTACATCACCATATGGAGAATACCTTTATTGATAGAAAGATATTCTTTTTATTTAGGTGCATGCCCCTAACAAATGACAAAACAAAAGGAAGAGACAGCACATAGTCCTTTGGTGTTTAAAATAGAGTTTGCTTCTAACTTTATAGAAACACATCAGGGCTTGGGTATCATATGACACCAATTTGATTTATATAAACTAGCTCCACTGTTTGCCTTTGTAGGTTGTACTAGACTTCAAGGACAGTTTTCATGTTGGAATGACAGAATGGCAGGATTCAAGTAAACAGAACAGTCAGGGTTTTTTTTCATTTTGTTCTCCTATTTAATATAATTGCTAGGTTTTTTTCTCAGAGTGACCCTGAAAGTCACCCCAGTGGTAATGAAATCGAGATGCATAAACAAAGCTGTCTGGTTTGAAAAAAAAAAATAAGGTTCTAGTTTTTCACAGCAAAGGAGCCCTTCACAGACTGACGATTTGCTTTTAAATTGACCATCTCCAAGTGACTATATGCCTTTATCACAAAAAGCACTACTGTTTTCTTGATTAGTAGTTACAGAAGAGAGAAATATGTCTTGATCTACCATTTTCAGTCAACTTAAGACCTATACCCCTCTCACTTCACCACTCCCCCTCATCCCCTAAGCCAGGCAAGCTGGGGCTGGTCCTGTGCATTGATCAACGTAGTGAAGCTCCCACCGCCTCTGTCCATAAGAATTAAAGGAGGTGTTAGAAGGATTTGAATCCACCAGGCTGTACATCCAACACTTATAAGGAACATTAATTGCTTTTTGTGTACATATGTTGGACACAATAGGATTTACTTAGTTTGCCTGCTTTCTAATAAATATTCTACTGAACTAACAGTGCTGGCCACGAGGTTTATGCAGAATAGCAGTGATTGGAAGGTGGCTATATTCTTGCTAGGGTATTGACACTGCTCCTTTTTAATTCTGCTTTTCATGCAAGAATATGGAGGGGTTGCCTAGGCCATTCCCTACCTATGATCACAAGGCACGGGAGTGAGAAAATAGGCAGTTCAGCCCTTAGTTAGCAAGACTCCACGGGATAATCCTTTTGTAATGGGAGAGTTCAGAGTTCCCAAACAAGAAACCCTTGAATTTGCTCCAGAGAAGACTTTAGATAGGCACTAACATGTATGCTAGGTAGGGGAGTGTGTGACTGAAACAACATGAAAGGAAGAACTCACTAGCAAGATCATTTTGGTTCAATGTCTGAGCAACTAAGTAAAGCTTAAAGCCACCTCATTGAGCGGCCCAAGACCATATCCAGCGCAGGAGCTACACGGACTTCTCTGTTCAGTCACAGACACCATCTTCTAAGGGCCCTGACTCTATCAAAGCTAAGTAGACAAATTAACTGCTTCCCCTGAGTGCCTAAATGAGGTGGTATGGGGAGCTGGGAGGGCGGCTCCTGTTTCCCTAGAGGTGTGGGCACGCTCAACTCTCTCTTCAGCACATTTGAAACACCTTCACTCTCTGAAGTTGCTGCCCTTGGTGTGCTCCTAGACTGCCTTAAAACACTAAAACATTTTCATATTGATAAATCCATCATGTCTGAGGAGCAGAGCCTGCTGCCAAGGATGCAAGTATTTGTATGATGGTATGCCTTATCAGAGTTATAGGATGTAAATAGTATAGGCTACTCATTACACCCATTTTTTCTAACTTTGGAAAGGACTATGCCTCCCCCCAGCTTTGTTGCTGTTGTCTCTTTATAACACTTCAGAAATATTCCTTATCTATCCTGTCATTCTTAAATCTGAAATGTTAACAAACAGAAAGTTTGATGCTCTTCATACTGAAGCCAAGGGAAGCTTCGCTGAGACCATAAAAATCAGCAGTAGGTAGACTGGTAGATTTTTTTGCCTTGACTTTCTCCTCGCATGAAGTTTCCATTAAGTTCTCTTCATTGAAACAGCTGAGTTTAAGTAACACAGCCAGTTTGCTTTTGGGGGACTTTTCCAAATTCTGACAGTAGGTGCTACACATGCTGTCTCTTCAACACAACACCATATCCACCACTTACTTCTGTGTTAAGCTTCACCCAGTAATGATTTTTTTTCCAATATCAATCAGAACCATAAAGCAGAATGGATAGCTAGAAGTAGGAATCAAGATTTTGATTGACAGTGAATAGCAAACAATATTTCCAGCTCAATAAATGTCAGTGAGCTTTTGATAAGCAAGATAAACTATAATAATCTCCAGAGCAGAACATAGTACAAGAATAGGAAAAAAAAAAAAAATTCTAAGAAATTTAATTTAGGTGAAAGAAACAAACCCGACTATTTGAAATGTTGTGATCTTTTCTGCAAACTTGGTTCACAATTCTGTATGAAGAGATGTATTTGGAAAAAGGAAAGGTAAAGAGCTTGTCGTCATTAATTCTGTAGATATAATTAAAAGACCTAAAAGAAAGGCAGCAATATAAAGGAAAAAAAAAGGTTAGTTTTCTATTCCCAAAATTAATGTTCGCTTCTTGTACCCAAACTATTAAAAGAGTAATTTTAATCACTACATATAATATGTCTAACATACATGTCTAAATACAAGTGTAATAAAGTACATAGTAGGAATCTTTAAGGATCGTTCTCAAAAGCTATACAGACAGAAACAAAATAAAAGAAACAATAGGAAACATTTCCAAACTCTGCTTGAAACCCCTCTTTTTGTTTGTTTGGCTAAGTTTATGGGTGCATATATTTGGGATCTCTAGACATTCATTTCTATTGTGCATATATTATACGTCTCCAAAAGTTGTTCGAGTTGAGTATTGTCATCTACATAACTTTCCTTTCGGGGCAAGGGAGAGGGGAAACATATAGCATGGATTTCTTGTGCTTAGAAGTCATTGTGTCATCTTCTCATTAATCAGGGAGTTGCCCAGTCCTAGACGATCACAAATTTTGTGGTCCATCCCTATATTTTCAGCCTCTAGAGATCTTTTCAGGGAGCACAGCAAAACAGCAGTCAATACTTGGACTTAGGTAGACCTAGATTAATAAACAGGATAACTCTTTGCTTTCTGAAACCTGTCATGCTCCGCCACAACTTGCTTCAATAACCCAGCACAAAAAATTGAACCACTTCAAAATTTTAAAGCGATTCTAAATCTTGAATTTCTACATGATTTCCTCTATTTATTTAGTAAACCCTTGATTTAAGTAGTGGAATCACACCTTATTCTCAGCTGGACAGCTCTTTCTATTTTTCTCCAACATGCCGTAACAGATTGCAGACAGGAAAGTTTTTGAGAATTGTCTGTGCCTATGCGGAGGTAGGAGGTAAGGTCAGTTTGACTGACAACCACTTTTTGATGTATAGTAACTTGTATAGATGTTTCAGGGATAGGAATACATTATTTATTTCCTGATAGAATATTTTTGCACACTGTAAATGACACTATGATTTATCTGCCTGGTCAAAGTCTAGTGGACATAAAAATCTATAATGAAACAATGTCAATTAGTCTTCTAATGACATATTATTACGTTGGTAGCTTCAGGATTGTGATGGATCTGACTCAAGGACTAAAAGGATGTTTTGTTGTCGTTTTTTTGTCAAATGTTTCTTTTTCTATAGCAAAATGTCAATACTCAGGAAGTAAATTTTTCTGGGAGACACAGATTACAGCTATTTAGAAAGCTGAAGACCTTCTGAATCGTGAATATTCTCCTAAAATCTCAGTGTCTGTAGATGATCTTTACCCACATAAGTTGATAATGTGCTATAGAGTCACATCAGAGGCTTCTTTGCAGTCCCATTTGGTGCGTTGCTCTGGTCTGGTCCTTGTTTGTATTTAACCCTTTCAACATCGGTGTGAAACAAAAGTGCGTTAAAGACTTTGTCAAAAAATAGACTACAAAAGAGCAGATCTTCAACTCTGCTGACTGTTCACTGATTTCTAGTGCCTCCATGTTGAGGGGAGGGATATGCACTCATCAGAGACATCTAAAACTTGTTCAGAGATGTAAAAATTACTATAATCAGCCTGTACTCATAATCAGTTTCTGTGAGTAAGTATTCAGCTAATCTAAAAATTGTTCTCAAGAGTGTCTCTAGCTGAATGTTCAAGTGGGACCCCGAATGAATGAGTGCCCTTGGGACTCTGGGTGCGCGGCCTGGCCAGGGCTGACCACGGAGGCTTCAGCAGCACTGGGAATCGACCTGCTCTACTCCGGCCTCAATCCACATCAAATCCTCCACCTCAAATCAGATCAATTTACATCGGCACCATCTCTTCCGCATCGGCTCCTGGTCATCACCGCACGCTAATGAAGATATAGCCACTAAACGCTTGAATAAATCTGGAGCTGGGGGGGCATTCACAATTGGGGTTCTGCACCCAGAAACAGGTATACAGCCTGTTCACTTGGAGAGGGTAGAATGAACTAGATGGTCTTTTCATCTCACCACATCATAAGAAATCTGATAGTCTGACAAATGCTCGATGTATTTTTTTCCCCGCTTGTGGAAATGTTAGTTTTAACACACATACTAACATACTAACCAAATTACTATTTTTGGTCTCTTATCTATTCACTATCATCAACTTACCTCAAAATAAAATTAAGAAATCTAACAATTAGAATTCAGTGTCTGGGAACGATGTTGCCTCGACTGAGCACGCTGGAAACCGCATTGTCATTTTACCACAAAACCAGCAACCATTTGTTCTGTGACACTGAATGGCCACCCAAACCCTTTTAACTCTCACAACGTTGATTTGATGGGATCCATCTCAAAGAGAGAGGAAGTAATTTTAGCTATGAAATTCTTGCCTTTTCCCTTTCTGTGAGGCTGGCCGCCAGGGATTATTCGGTGTAAGCACCTCTCCATCATAACACAGGCTGTGAACATCAGCGGAGAGCATGGTGGATCAGCTGAGATGGGGTAATAACAGCCACCTCTCAGCAACAGAGGTGACCAGATTTGAACAAGACCTGAAGTGAATTGTACCTACATAGGATTGAACATGGACATCCATTTTGGGCTGCTATTAATTTATATTAAGGAAAGAAAAAATAAAGAAAAAAGGAGAATAAAAAAAAGACAAGTGTTGGCGTAATCAGAGTTTTGCCTTTCTTGTAAGTCATTCAAGTTGAAATTACCTAAAGCCTTTCTCTAAGCTATCAATTTGGCAGACTTCTTACATTTTAGGATATAGTCCATAGTAAATAAAAAGATGGAGACATCTGTTACAAGATTAAATACTTCTTATCCTGTTACCTATCCCCTCAACTATTAACTGCCTGCCCAGTTCCCTCACAAGTGTCTCATACTTGCACTTTCCCCCTTACATACTGAATGACAACCCTGTATTGATCTGGCAAAAAAAATCTTATTTAAATCCCCTTCAAGCCTTTCCTCTGTTGTGACGACTTTGGGAAATCATCCAAAAGACGGAAAATGATTTGGATGAGGAGAGGCACGAAAAAGTGTATCTTTAAAGTAAAAAAGTGTATGTAAGCCTCATGTTCCTCCTCATTTCCAACCTTATGCTGGTAAGCAGCAGCAGAACTGCCTCGTTTTCCATCCATTGGGAAAAAGGAAGAAACAGGGCTATGAGGAGAGTATCGCTTGCAAAGAATTTCTACCCAGAGCCAGCATTTCCCGTGCTGCAGTGCTGTGGCTGTGCTGCTGCATGCACCTATTCCCGAGCCAGATGTTGCAACATCTGCAGCTCACCATGGAGCAAGGAACCACAGCAGGCATGGGGAGTAGAGCTCATTCTTTTCCCCGTAGCCGTTCCCCAACTCCTGCCGGTCAAAAAGGGCAAGTCAAAAGGGACACCCAGGCTGAGAGCCCTGAAGGAGGCCAGCACTGCTATTGACAGCGCTACATCTCTGATTCTCGGGAGCTGAATGGTGCATCGATTGGACCAAATTAATCATTTCACAGATGCCTTTAATGTCATCGTTCAATCAATTCGGAGTTTGCTTACATTTTTAATGACTTCTGAGTAATTGCCAAAGTTATCCGGGGACAAAGGTTGGTGGAAATAACATGGTGCACATAGCCCACTGATGGGGGTGGAAAGCTTCTCCTTTCCCAGAGTCTCCCACCATCTGGAGCTCTGAGAAAAGAAAGCTTTTTTGTTGTGGTACTGTGCTGTAGAGGTTATTTGGGTTCCACTGAAAAAGAAAAACCAAACAAAATAGGTGGGTTTTCTCTTCTTTCTCCCCCTCCATTCTCCATCCCAGAAGATGCTGGAAGCATAGTCTTAGCAGAATTGGTTCAGTTCCCTTGATCATAACACGCTTCTCATGCTTCGCATGGTGTTGTTCTCAACTGGACCATTAAGTGCTAATATATTTTTCTTTTTTTTATTCCTTTTTACCACAGTGACTCAAGAAAGAGTCAGATTCCAGAGGAATTATTTTAAATCTGACTTTAGAGGACCTTGGAAAGGATCCTGAATTTGAAATATATCGTTCTGCCATCTTAAAACCACATTTTGGCACTCCCTGTTTGAAGATACCATAAACGGCATATATGATCTTTTATTCATAATCTACTGTTGCAGCTGATACAGTTAGATTTAACTTTCCTCAAAGATAAATGCATTCTTTAAATAGCTTTGAATCTTTTTTTACGTACATATGTACCATACAATATATTGTAACCACTGCTTAATTAGACCAGATTTCTTTTCTTCTTTTGGAAGTTTTCCTTCCGTGTGCATACCAAACTGTGAATCAAGTTTACTTTCCAGTACCAGTGATAACAAAAGCTAAAAAGCTATTCACAAAATCAGCTATCAAATTTTGTTGTAGAGGTTTTTTGTTGGGGTTGCCTTGCACGGGCTTGGTTACCATTTCTATTACATTAAAGAGAGAAATTTGTAACCGTGCATATCAAAGAAATTCAACAAAACTGCGAGGCTCATACCACCACCTGTATTTGATCTTCCATGTTTATTTGATCTTTGGTCCGCATGACGCAGGAAGTCAGATTTTACCAATTGGCAAAGGCGCAATCGATGCGACGCTGGTCCGCTCGGTGGCTGGCAGTGGGGGGCTGAAGCAGCCTGGGACAAGTATTTGTTGCTCCCTGAATTCACTGATTTCCGTGCTCTTTTCCATCCCCATCTGTGCACTCCTGCCCTTCCTCAGGCGACTTCTGGTGCTCGCTGGAAACCATGATAAGGTTTAAGCTAAATTGCTGACCCTAGCTACAGCCACAATGATGTAGACTGATGCTAAATTATTGTAATAACTGTTATCCTTAAAATCTATGAATCTGTGGGAAAATGATGAGTTATGAAAGTAGTTACATACACGAATAAGACAATTCATTTGATCAATCCCAATTTCAGTACTATTGACTATATATTCCTTTGTAACAAGAAAATCCATATATCAATACTTGTCATCTCCAAAACTCACCAAATTGAATTAGTGTTAATTCACATTTCATTATAATATTATTTTTATCTATCATCTAGAGCCTGTTATATAACAAAGCCTACAGTCTACAATAGAGGAAGAGTGCCAGGAAATTAAATCAGAAAAACTTACAAAATACATTATCTATATTAAACCTACAATTCTGCAGATATTTAAATTCATTGTAAAATTGATCCACAATATTTCAGAAGGAAGAAGATTGCCTTTTGGCCATAAAAGTACCCAGACTGGTCTCTCCTGTGTTATCATGCCAGCTCTTATCTTCCTGTCCTTGCAGGTGGGAGGCATGAGGGACGACAGTAGATATACACCTTCCATATCTTCCTGAGCACCTTTCAAAAGCAGAAGTGGGTTAACCAAAATAATAAGGATTTTCACACATTCTCAGAATTTGGGTATTTTGAATAATAATCATATATCATTAAATCCCGAAGGTCTTTGGGTTTTTTCTCAGCTATCCACCAAGTCCGTGAACTAGTAGTTGCAATTTCTTGCCTTTGACATATGGACCCTAGAAATGTCAATTGCCATTTCAATTTTTTAAAATTTTATATCTTCTTCTGTGTGTAGTGGTCACTATATTTCAAAGTAAATAACTGCACCTAAAATTAGCTCTCAGAAGTTTCTGAAATTTTGAAAAATATGACCTTAAGTACCTTGATTTTCTGAGAGTATATCAGCTATGAGTCATTTCACCCCTGGTAAAATTTGGGCGGGCATGAGCAGTCCCCCGTCTCCTCCTGTCTTCCTGGCTTCAGAGAGAAACAGCTTGACAGGATTTCTGAGGGCAGGAGTTAGAGAGGGGGGCGTTGAACTCAGGTGCTGTGCCTGAGCTCTTGCCTGGGAGAGAGTGGGATCCCTACCTCCCAGTCCTGCTTTTATTGTGAGCTCAGATTTACAAATCAATTGTGTAATTGTGCTCTTGAATTCTCCTTTTTACGAAGTTTCGTGTTGGAAAACAAGTTCAGTAAATGCATTAATGACTGTGGTGCGTTCATGCACCGAGCACCAGCCCTCAGGGGGATTTCACGATCTGCCCCAACCCTGCAGAGACAGGCATGTGGGAACTCCACCTAACCACCAAGAGTGCTGCAGAGGACCCCGCTACAGGGACATTCACAAAGAAATGTCTCCTTTTTCTGTTTTCACAAATATAAATAATTATTGTTGTCTTGCTCAAATTATCTTGAAAATTAATCACTTAGAATGGCTTTGGTTTGTATAATTACGTTCTCTCAAGCCTCCGCTGCATGCACACACACGCACACACACACAGGACCACTTTTTTTTTTTTTTTGCCCAGAACCCCACCAGCCAAAAAGCATTAGAGCCACCGCTGCTGTGCACAAAACCAAACACGCCTGAGTTATAGCAGTTTCAAAGATTACACTTATTAACTGAGTGACTGCGGCTGACTTTGTACATAGTTTGGGCTTTTTTTTACAATGACAAGCATAACACTTTAGTTTAAACCTCCATGGAGGTGATTTAAGTAAGGTCTACTGCTTTATGATTTCAGCTTTGAAAGTGCCTTTCTGTAGTCTTGGTCAAATAACTTAATTTTACCCCATGATGTCTCAACCACTTTCCTCTAAAACAGGGAGAGCAGTTGCTTGACATGAAGGACCACAAAAAACTGTTAACTGTTTATTTAAAATGCTAAAAGGAGATCAATATGGTGGTTTGCATGAGCAGATATTGATTTGCACGAGAAGATATTTGAGAATGCGAGTAAAGTGTTAACATTCTTTCCTAACTAATTAATAACTGCAGAACGCTAAAAAAGAAGTACGACAATTCATTGAATATAGGAATATTCAAGGCCTGAAATTCCCTCCAGTTTATTCAGGCAATTACTGCCAACATGATTTTTTTTTTTTTAACAGTATAAAAGCTTCATCATGATGGAGTCAATGCAGTTACCAGCCAGGACAGCCTAAAAACTATTCAATAATGGTACTTTGGGTCCAATTTGAAAAGTAGCCCAAGACAGGAAGCAATTTCCTCATCCCATAAAACATTTTCAGATTACAGAAGTCCTACAGTGAGGTGAGGTAAAATGAAG
The DNA here is from genome assembly GCA_013400135.1 of Rhinoptilus africanus. Taxonomy (NCBI): domain Eukaryota; kingdom Metazoa; phylum Chordata; class Aves; order Charadriiformes; family Glareolidae; genus Rhinoptilus; species Rhinoptilus africanus. The sequence continues at coordinate 296,880 of VXBO01013336.1, read as the reverse complement.
AGGTTTCAGAAGTTTTCACCATAAAGCAAAAATTATAAAAACTCCTTGTTGGAGGCATTCACCTAAGGTGGGCCAAGTTCAGCTCTCCCCCTGGCTGGTTCAAGGACTTCAGTCTGGGGCTTCTCCTGGAGACTGGTGCCTACCGCATATTCCTCTGCTGTCCTTCTCCTGGCTGAGAAGTAAAGAGTTTTTGAACAAGTAGAGGTGTAAGGGTGAGGAAAGGAGGCCGACTCACTACTTGACTCAAAACAATGACATGATTCTTTTTCCAGGTGGGGGGCAAAACAAGTTGTTCGGAAAGTTTTCATCACAGTGGTTCATCTTTCTAAAAATGCTATTTTGGAATAGGAAAAAAAAGAATGAGACTATACCCCTGTGGGGATACGTGTTCATATGATATTTGGGAAAGGATAGGTTCAAGTCTCTAGTTTGCACCATATAAAAACAGACACCTATTTTAGAGGTAGGTTTATCTCAGTAGTACCGGAATCAGAATTTTCAGCTTCAATTTGTCAAACGTTTGAACAAAAGTTTTCCCAGAAATGGTACATTCCCACAAAAGACTGCTCTCTACTACAGTTGAGTCAGAATTTCCCAATTAAACCGTTCTCCTTAAAGAAACAATATATATATAAAATTCCTGACTGACTATACTGTAAACTGTTCCTTCCATCAGTAATGCTGTTAGTGGAATTTGGTGCATGCTGGAGTCAAGGTTAGAAAACCATTGCCCATATGTAAAATAAGCCATTTAAGTATAAAGTCTGCTGCGTGCTGAGGTCATGGTGGACTGACTTGACTTATCTTCTCTGCAGAGAAGCAACAAGCTATTATTTTCCCCACTTTCTGCTCAGTCAGCCATCTCAGCTCCTATTGATTTCAAGAGAGATTCACTTGCTTTAAGGTTTGGTTTATAAGTTATACATTTTGCATTTTACCTATTACCAAGATACATTTTTACCCATTTTCTCCATTTCTATCCATGCATTTTAATCCAAACAAAATTTTAGAAAGAAATAGAGCCTCTATTTTGTATATATGTATATATATAAAAACTCCTTCACTTTGAAAGACAAATTAGAAAATATACAACTTTTTAAATGTTCATAAAGACTCATAATTTTCTTTGACATATTCTTCTTTTCTGTATCATGGTCAGAAATAGAATTAAAATAATTATCCTTGCCTTCATAACTGAGAAGCATCTTTACCGAATGGGATAGGCTTCTAATTTTCATCTCCCACTTATGGCCTGACTTACAAAATTCTTCAGTGTGATTGTGGACAAGATCAAAAAAACGATGTAAGTGCCTGAAGCACGACTTAGGTGAAATTGAAGCATCTAAGTCAAAGGTTTTGCTCAAAATGTCCTCCTGGCTGCCAGGAACCTCCCTGGGCATGTAGGGTTGTCTAATGTCTACACGTCTAATGCCCACAGCTTCTCCCCTCTTGCCAGGGTGGTGCCTACTTCACCCATCGGGCTGATTGGGACTCAGGAATCAGCCTTCTTTTCCCTAAATCTCTTGAGGAATTTGATCTAATAGCTGTTCACAGATCACAGCCAACAAACATGTGAAGAATACAGATGAAGTCACTTTATTTTTAAAACTTGGCCCTCGAGAGCATGATTGGTAGTAGTGCTTATGTGTTATATATGCTAGCTATTTCTTAGAGCATTTGCCCAAGAAATGGAGAATATATATTTAATTTCACCTTCTGCCAGGGAAAGTTCAAGCCCACATTTCCAGCCCCACAGTGCAGTTCTTTAACCATTGCACTGCATGCTGCTGGTGGGTTTCTGATTTCAGGACCAGAGGAATTTTCTAAAGACCATTTAATCTAGCAGCAGAGTTTAATTGCTTAGGACTGGGAAGGGAGCTGCACCCCAAGCTTCTGTGTCTGTACAAATGATCAAACCAGTTGGCTGTTTCACAAGCGCTGGACATGACTGCTGGCCCTTCCTAAAACAAACCCTGAACCTTGGTTGGTCTGTGAAGGGATGGACATCAGATGGACAATTCACCCACCATGGCTGTCACCCTGCCAGCAGACAGCTAGGCCTGGATGGGGAAGCCTTCTCCCCGCTCAGCATTTGCTACCACTGGGCACCTCATTGCCCTTAGCAGGCTCCTTTCCTGAACAGCCTCTTGCAGACTTTCCACGTGGTGTGTTAATCATCCCCAAGATGTTTCATGCAAAACAAAAAGATTTCAATAAACTGCATTTGTTGAAACCCTTCTCTCTGGATTTTTTTTTTCCTTAGTTATTTAAATAGTACATTACTATAGCAACTAGTGCTTCACTGTCTTTAATGTATTAAACTTCATTACACCATATGAGGCAAGGGAATATTATTATTTAACTTTACAAAGGTGGGAGCGAGATATAGATACTAAATGGGTGTTTACACAGAAGAACTAAGTTAGGATTTCAACAAAGAAGGCGTACCCAGGTTAACTCTAATTTAGCAGCCACTGGTAACAACAGGAGCAAAGACAAACAATCCAGTATGGACTAGTAACAGGGAACCTGAAACTCCCAGCTCACACTGAAATACACTCTATCATCTGCCCCCTGCTCCCCTGCCACGGGTCCTCACGCCGGACAGAGGAAAGCCAGGGGAAACCATCATTCGTGCACATTTTGCAGCCACATATTATTTTGCCTGGGTGATCAGGGGGGCGATTATGATGGGCATGAGCTTTCCTTTCAGGAGTCATAATAGAGTATTTTGATCCTTACATTTTTGTCTATAGGAACTCAATTTTGGACAAAGCTGAAGCATCACTCAGCTAAGAGTTGTAGCCCCAGCACTACTCTCCATCCCACGCCTGGGTCAATACTGTATTGAGTAGGCAAGCACTATATCACGCGGGGTTTTGTGTGTGTGTGTGTGCATGGCGTATCATACAGTACTATCCAATTTAAGACGTGTCACTTCTTGAAGTCAACAGTATTTAACCGAGAAAGCACATGAATTGATAGCACTTTATTAGCATTGCTGGCACATCACTCCTGTAAAGCAGAGTGGCAAACGAGGTCGCTCCCTCATGTGAAGAAAAGTGTTGTATTATTCCAATACTCATTTTGATCTTTAATTTATCTGCTTCATTTAAAAAAACCCACTGACAGATATGTTGATTTAGTATGTCTGCTAACAGTAGTGCTCTGAGGCTTATCAAAGAAAGACATGTTTGAAAAGCAAGCTATATTTTGAAAAAGAAAGAAAAATCAGAAGTCAGATATAACACAAAGGCATTTTCTCTTAAAATCGTGTCTGAAAATTATCCTCCAAGTTTTAACAGCAGCTGTTGCTTCAAATAGATTTTCTTTTTTTTTTCTTTTTTTACTTTTGCAATGAACTAAGTTTAGACTTAGATTTATCTTAACCAATAATTCAATAGTTACCAAATACCAGGGGATCTAGGACTAACACGAGGAGAAGTTGGCCACTCATACAACCAGCTAGTACAGATGGGCTTGAGACACAGAAGTCATCTGAAGTCTCCTTACTGACTTTAGCAAGCTTCAAACAAAAGTATTGAATAGAATATTGTGAAGCCTGACTGTGCTCTGCACCAGAATTTGCATGGAAAACTGTTCTTTACTACAAAATAATTTTCTGGAGTCTCAGGTTATGGTTTTGAAATGCTCTGCTGCTACTCGTGATGGTTACAAAGAAGAGCTTGAAAAAGCGAGGTGAAGGTAAGATGCTACATATCCCTGAGTTTTCAAAGTCTGAAATGGTGTTTGTGAGAAGCAGGAATGCAGCATTCATCTGAAAGGCTTGTTAAATCCCAGACCCTAGGGTAACAGCAGGCAGAGAATTGAATGTGTGGGGACCTAAAGAAACACTGAATTTCAAATCAATATAAAAATATATAACACAATTGTTACTGTAACTGAATGTTGTTCTTTTTTTCCCATTGAAACTCCACTTCCCCTTTGGCCATATTCCTGTTATTATTAGACTAAGCAGCAGAGATTTCATTAATTTCACTACCCCAGTAACTAATCTATAACCTGAACTGCTGCCACATACAAGATCAAAACTGCTGTTTAAAAATAGGTGCTTATTACTAGGTTTATGAAAAAAAGATTATTATAATTTGTGCAAGCATTTCTTTCAGCATTGCAAAGGAAAATAAAACGTAAGTAACAAGGTTGAGTCAGTGCTAGTAGTAGGAAAAGCCTCGGGATGTGCCTTGCATTGCAGCACGCCGTAGGACACCGCCAGGGATGCGTGCTCTTTCTAAGGACGCTCACGTGTGCTTCCCAGAGACAAACCCTCCTTTCGCAGGCAGCAAATCCTCTGCTGATTGTAAGGATGCAGGATGGAGGGGATTGCTGGCAGGTGAAGAAAACGCAGGGGAGTGCTCCCGCAGCCCAGCTAGGATAACAGATAAATCGTTTGTACTGTTTCTCCTAAGGGAAAAACTCAGCTAGTGAGCGGTTATGTGAAAAGACCTTACTGCTCTTCCGAAGCCAGTGACTAATCTTGCGAGATGCCTGGGGGCACCAGAAAGGAGCCCTCACTTGGAGAACAGGCTCTTGAGGTTGCAAAAGTTGTTTCAGTTTTCTTTTTTTCACTTTGAAGTGTTTAAGATGAGGGGGTCTTACTGAGGATTTTTTTGAGTTTTTAAAAGGGGTTTTTGTTTGAGTTTTTAACACATTCAGAAGTCATTCTTGAAAATAGAAATGGGATTAAAAAACCCCAATCTGACTGCCAGGTTTGCAGGGGAATTGCTGTAGGCAGTGTGGTATGGCACAAGCAGAACCTAAGGAGCTCCCATCCTTCGCACTCCTTTATTCACTTTATAACGTGACCCAGCAAAGGCCAAGTGCCCGACACTCCTCTCACACTCTTCCTCTTCCTCCACTTTGAAATAGTCCATTTACCTCTGTGCACTGCCTGGGTACTCCTTGTCCACTATATCCATCTTTTGTTGCTTGATATGGAGCGATGTGAACTCTCATAGTCACTGGCTTAAAAGCCCCACTTTCAGGAATCATGTGGAAAGTATTTCTTTTAAAATGAAAAAAGTGAACAAAACTTTTTTTTTTTCTTTTACCGTCAAGGCTATAGTAAGAGCATGGAAATATGTAAAAGTAACCGGCTTATTGGTGCTGGAGGTGTCTGCTTTGGATGGAATATAAAATCCATCTTCAAATATTTCAGGGCACATTTTATAACAGACATTTGACTATTGAAATAATAGTAAAAGCAAAAATAATGGAATAATCTTTTTTTTTTTTTAATCAAGTTCTTTCTTCAATCTATAACAATATTCCAGTTAATGACTTGACCTATTATACAGTTCTGTTATATGCTAATAAACTTAATATAGTCCCACTTCAAAAGTGCTTTCCAAGATTACTGTATCAATTATTCTTATTAAAGTCTTCTGATGATCCTGTGGGGTGGGTTGTTCAAATTCAAGGTATATTGTTATCACGCCTCCCTAACCTTTTAAAACACAGCTAGCGTAGATGCTGCCGTTTGAGTGTTATTACACCGACATGTTTCTTTTGTGTATTACCAAACCCTTTCGCAATAACACTGTCAAAGGAAAGTAATGCCATGGTTAGCTGTACATTGAGCAAACTAATGGATCTGAAAGAAATTGCAATGTGGTAAATAATCTTCTGTCTACTATAATTAAGGACGTAGCTGAGAAGAGGAAGATTACTTATCTGTTAGCATGAAAGGAAAAGGCCGTGAGTGAAAATAAATGGTGTGCAGCCCTCTCCAGCAAAGAGGACTGCCCCTAGGCACTCACTCCAGGAGATTTATGCATTTCTGCAGACATTCCTGCATCTGCCCCCTCTCTGACATGGAGCAGGCAGCTGCTCCGGCAGCCGGTCCTGCCGGGCATGAGTCCTGCAGGGCTGATAGGAGGATGGAAGGGAAACCTGCCACCCGATTGCTGCCACTGCTCCTCTTCCCTCTACGGCAGGAAAAGGTAACGCCAACGTCATCGTGGCACCAACCTCCTCATGCTGCAAAAGCGACCTAACATCTAATTACACGACATTAGCAAATTATTCTCCATTCAGATGTTGCAAGTACTGACACGACATTTCTTCGGTTGATGTGACCTGGTGCACACCTATGTATATATCATGTCATATTGAACCATGGTAACTAAAAGCTCCTGAAAACTGGGAAATCTTTAAATGATTCAATAGCAAGTACCGTTTAACTACAACATGAGCTATCCTCTTCCCCCTGCCCTGCCCTTTAGAAGCGGTTATAGGATGTTCATTCCCCAGACCCCTGCTCGCAGCACACATTAAGTTTGACAGTAAAACCAGCAGGTAGGTGGAAAAGAATTTAACCCAGGGATGATTTCACATGAGACTATTTGCAGGGAATGTGGCATGATGTATTTAGTAGAGCAGTGGATGACCCATCTACCCGAGCGCAAGCCAAAGAGACTGTATCAACACAGTGCCAAGACCAAACTAAAACAAACATTGCATCTCATCTCCTCTTTATTTGTGGGTTTCCTCCCACCTGCAAAGACGAGGTCCTGGCTATCTCTAGGAGGGACAGTGCTAGAGAGGAAAAAGCCAGGAGGAATAAATTTTGGAACAGAAGACCTGAATTCCATGTAATACGATATTATTCATATTCATAGGGGTTCAGGGGCGCTGCACAACATTGTTAATTACTTTGGATACAGAAAAAAATCAAACAGACTTTTCTTATGTTTTAGGAGATGTAATCTCACTATGTACCTTGGCATGGTCAAAAAAACAGGAATTTTCTTCTCTCTAGCACCGGCAAGAAAGACACAAGGACACATCAGAAGGGACAACAAGGTTGCACAGAGATTTTTTTCTAACTCCAGCATGTGGCTCACTAATTCCATGAAGTGTGAGCATCTTATGAAGTTGTCACTACACATTTGACGGCGGATGCTCTCACTATCCCCATAAGCCCTTATTCTTTAGAATCCCAACAGTGACTAACATTGACTTGCAGAGGTTAATAGTGTGAGAAGAAGGTGGGAGAGGAGATGTATAATTTTATGTTTTCTTGTATGTTTGAAAGGAGAGAGCTTTCAGTTTTATTGAATGTTTTATCCCTTTTTGCATTAGGAAAGTTTATATGATCTCAGAGTTTACCTCCTGGTAAGTAATATACAGCACTTCGTATTTTATTTACTGCTTCCTTTTTATCATTTCTGCAGAAGTTAAACAATCTTATTATTTTCTATCTATCCACATATAACCACAAAATTATCTAAAGATTTCTCTTTTTTTTACAGTTTGCATCTTTGCTCAGTATATCCCTTTATTAGTGTTACACATTCTATGAAACAATCAAAATTGAAGCCATAATTACAGGTGAGGCCATACCATTGAGATGATTTGCTGGCACTTTAACCTCTCCAGTAGTAAAAAATGCAGCAGAAAGATATCCTAGTATTTTGTTTGCCTTTCATTCTACCTTTATGGCCAGATATAGTATTATACGTTCCACAATGCAACTCAAAAACTCTGAGAGAATGGATTAAAATAGATATGTTTACTTTTACCAGCAACTGTAATGCTTTTAAGAGGTACTTTCTGATTAAAAGGTGCAGACTTAATGGTTCTTTTTGTTCTTTTGCAATCATAGCATCACCTAAGCTGATAAGCATCCTGACTCTCACAGACCTTAGAAGTAGAAATACTGTCTCATAATCATTCTGAAAGCTCCTTGAGCAATCCAGAGGCCAAACTATATTACTCTGCATTGGTACAATATTGCTTCACAGGAGAACCTGAAGAAATGTAGTAATTTGAATGGATGGGAGTTCAGATGGAGGCTTTCAGTGAATCTATTTTATCCAGAAAATCCAGGTGTGTAAACTGTAAGTTGTGACTCCATAAGCCGGTCTGGGGAACAAACATCCTCTTTAATTGCAAAGGATAAATTCCAGCTCAGTTTTTTCAACATTGCTTTTTCCTTTTCTCCTTGCAGGCTTCCAGACATCCTACAGAGTGCCCCCTCATCACTGCCTCCTGGAAGAGCAGCGCAACGCTAAAAAATGAGGCAAACATCCTTTTTCTGCCTCCAACTTCTCATATTAGCTTGTCCAAGTTGGTCAAAATTCAGATCTTGTTTCTTATTTAAGGCTGTGCCAGTGTGTTTTTTTGCAAAGCACTGGCTGCATGAGGACCCATAAGCTGTACATATATACATACATATATATATATACAGAGAGAGAGAGAGAGAGAGAGTATATAGTGTAAGGTCCTCTAGCCATGCGGAAGCTACTAAATATAGCAGAAAGTTTCCCAGGAAGGTGAGCTCTTTTTACTGAAAGTACCAAACTAGAGGGTTTTGCTGTTATTTTTCTTCTCGGTCTGATGTCTAATTTTGTTTACTTTCTTGATATGACCACTGATATCTGAGGAGAAGAGATTGCTGACTGCAAATATATCTCGCTTTGGCAGAGTCATCCCAGTAATTTGTGCTGACTGTATGAATATCTGGGTAGTTAATACAGCAAAGGAAGGTTTTTAGTTTTTCAAAGCGGGGAAAAAAAAGGTGTTGGGTGAAAATACAGGCTCTCCTGGAACAATTCAGTTAGGAAGAAATTTTTGAGCTCAGGTGAAAAATGCTTATTTTCATTTACTCCATTGTAGATTTGAAATTACTCCACTGAAGTAAGTGAACTTATTTTTGTGTTACCTTGGGCTAAATGCTCAGAATTTAGCCACACTGCACCAGTATGCATTTTTCCCTACTAAAAAGGCAGGATAGCGTAACTTATTTTTTAATGATGAAGAAGAAGGCATTAGTACCATATTTGAAGGGGAAGTTTGAGCTCCTGTGCCACGCAAATGACAGGGAAATGTCACATATGAGCAAAGGACTGCAGTCTGCATACCTCCGGCAGTAATTGCTTTCCTGGCTTGTAGCAGTTTGCTTGTGGTGCATTACATTTAAAATAAAGTCTTTTCCATATAAATTTGGAAATATATGTATTACATATACATACATATATGCATGTCTATGTATACAGGCAATGAGAAAAAGTGGTGTAGGACATATGCAGCATAAGTGTTACACCTCTAGTAAGGTCAAGAACAAGACTGAAGACAAGTCTAATCACATTGAGGAAAAAAAAAAAAAAATCAACCCCCAAAATCATGAGACTTTCAGTGCGTGAATTAGTTAGCCTAAAGTCAACCCAATTACTCTCTCTCCAGTGTTGATTCTAATTCCTTCTGGATATTTTTATTCATTTCCTTGAGCTTCCCTCAGGCTGATTTCAGAGTTTTTACGCTAATTTTTAGGTTTGGGGTTGTTTGTTTTGGAAACTTCAGAATAGTTGCAGTTTTCAAGAAACAGATATCATGGCTTAATGGACTAAGCCCACACCTCTCTATTTCACACTAAATGAAGGGGGAAAAAAAATCTATTAATGACTTATCTTATAATAACTCCTAAATTATGTGAATTATATTTTGGAGTAAAAATAGAAAGGCTTTTAAAATCAAAACTAAGGCAGGAATCTCTGTGTATTCAGAACGGCTCTTAAATCAAATGATTGGTTTAGCTTTGGTTTTTTATTACTGTTGTTAACATTTTCAATGAAAACATATGTAAAATGGCCCAGTATTCCATTTAATATCTGGTGAGTTTTATAGAAAATCACTGGTTACTGGAAACAAATTTGATATAACTCCAAATGTCCATTGCAGTGTGAATGCAAAGTCACTAGCCCAGCTAGTGAGATTGTTCTGATTTGGAGTTTCTTCTAAAATCACTGCAAACAGAAGGGAGCGGTAAAAGAAAAGATCCTGAAATCTCTGCTTAATAGCCAGGAAAAACAAGAGAGGAAGGGGGAGAGAGAGAAGGATGGAGCTGACGGTAGATTAAAAAACCTATTGTCCTAGCAGTCAACTTTGAAAAAGTTCAAAGAAACAAAAAGTCTTTATAGAGAGAGCTTTAAAGACAAAGGGAATAAAAATGATCATTCTGAAATTGCTAGCAAATTCACTTCTGGCTCTATTACTCCAGTAAGACACCCACAGCTTCCCTTCGTGCCAAACGGAGCAGCGCACATGCATCAGCAGACTGACAAGACAAACTAACAACATTTTATGTAGGGAGCTACATTTGACATCACTCAGTACAGTCTTTTATAATTCTATAAAACTACAGTTGTGGTTTTTCAAAATCACTGTAACCAAACCTATTTTCTTCATTTGCGCATACCCATCATGTCCAGGAAAGTACTAATAATATGTGCAATGATTGTGGGTCCCTTTTTCCTGCTTCTAAATTTAGCATTGTCTTACCAATATAATCACATAATTTTGGTCCTGTCCTGAAATTCAGAGTTACGTGAATTTAATGTTACTATTAATGGGCAACATCTTTAAAGTCCATAGTAGCAAGACCTTGCATAAATTTAAAATATGTCAATAAAATTGAATTCATGCTAATGAAGTAATAATGTGCTAACATTTTAGGGTTCTTTTAATGAGCAGAAGACAAAGGTGTAGCTTGAATCATAACTGCGTATCACTATTGCAATATCATTTCAACTTATTCCTTTAAACAAATGTGATCTCCATGAGTCAAGATGAGATTGCACCAGAAATGGGATGGAAGGAGCAGCAGCAGCTATTTTTCTGCAGCATAATCTCTTGCAGTATATTTTTGCTTATAACTTTGGGGTGGGTTCTTTTTGTGCCGATGCACACAGTTTAAGCTCTCACCTTGAAGTTAATTTTATACTGCAGTAGACAGAGCAGCCATTATGTAGGAGCAGAATGAAATTCAGAGAAACTGGTTTCACGTGCAAACACACGGGCCCAGTGAGTGCTCTTGAGTGCTGCTACAATGCAAAGGGCTGTCTTCCCGAGACAGTGAGGGAGGATGGCTCAGCAGGAAGACACTCCTCTATGACCTGCAAGAACGCAAATGCATCTCACTAAACAGCCACAAGTCACTTAAGTCTAGCATTAAAAATGGTGAGAAGTAGCAGGACCCAAAGCTCTAGGTATTAGAAACTTGGACTAAAAGTTGAATGCCTCAGGAGCATGGACGAAAAAAAACCCCAATGCACTGAGGGATGTGCTCTGAGTTGCAACAAGAAATACTGATGACAGAGGTAAACCTAAAATCACATTTCTGGCCTGAGCTCAGTTGCTTGGGCCGAGGCTGAGAGCTTGGTACCTGTGTTGCCTGGAACGAAGCCCAGAGGCATCTTGGAATGGTCACTGCCCTTCCAGGTAGAGCTTTCTCCTTTTAAAACCCAGATGGATGATGAAGCACTACTGACCCATACACAATGTAGGAGTCTCTGTCCAAACGACCCATTTCTAGACCCCCTCTAAGGAGATGTGAACTCCTCTTCCCCTGTGTCAGAGGGTGCCTGGCTGGAGGGACACCTATTTCAATTTGACAGAGCGTCAGAAGTGGGGAAGAACATAATTTTCAGAGTTTAACATTTAGGGCTCTCAGTTGGTAGAAGGGAGCTCTGGTTCCACATCTTGCTCCCATACATCTTATTCTTCACACTGTAAGTACTTATCAGATATACATGGAAATAAATCTGAACAACAGAATGTTATCAGAGGTAACAGGGAATAACATAACCATGAGAGAAAAAAACCCACAAACCCAACACAAAATGAAAGCCGGCATTTTGAGATGCCTAAGAGGCTTATTTTCTTCACGAATACTTGGGTACTGCGAGGTAAGTCTCTCTTACTTCTGCACAAATGGGGTAAGTGATACTCGAGCACGTTCTGCAGCACAGTATAAACTGGATGGATTGTGAGGAATTCAGATTTGAGCTGACAGTATTTCTTTTCTCTCCTCTCAATTATTCTTTTTGTGAAGACAGGGAGGTGTTAGGGGAGGAGAGAGACAGGGCTGTGGTGATTCCAGTTTTTCACCTGGCACTTCTCAGGTGAGAGACGGGTGCTGGGAATTAATCAGAACTCCTGTGCCGAGGTTGCCATTTTTCTTCAAATAAAGCTGCTTTTGCCAATATACTCCTAATTCACGACGTTTACCTTGACCACAACCCAGGTTTAGATCTAGTAATTCTTAGCTCACCAGGTCCAAAGAAACCTACCGTGCCAGTTTTGACACAGATACAGGTGCACCCCAATACCAGAGCGTGGATTACAGCTTTATTCGTTTTATTTGTAGGACTGAAGCTTTGACTGCAGAAGCTGTGAATAGGATGTTCTTGGCATTTCTGCTGGGCAGAGCAGAAACGAGTATTTCTGTATAGGTGCTTCCTGACTGTGTTCCCCCACCCAGAGCCTTTTTCAGAGTTTATTGCTTTTACTGGTATGGGAGCGCAGCAATACTACGTTGGATTGCTGCCAAACTGAGGACGCTATTAAAACTGCATTTTAAGGTTTACATTTTGAGTGCTCTTTTATGCAACTTTAGATTTTGGCTGAAATGTTGTAATGCCAGAGAAATGTCTAAAAATAATACTTTATAATTGCAATGTATAAATCTTACGTAACGCTGCCTTTCCGCTGAGACAGGTACATTTGCAACAGGAAACTGAAGCCCTTGGTGCTTCTGGCTACAGCAGAGCTTCAAATGGTGAGAAAAAAAAAGAAAAAGCCTTGTTCTTTCCAGTAGACTTGTTCGTTATTACCGTCAGTATTCATGTCCATGACTAGCGGCATCTCAAGACCTGAACAAGATGCTAAGCGTGGCACAAATTCGGAGTACATGTATTTTCACAAAAGGAGATGGCAGACGGGACTGAGGAAGATAGCAGCAAAGCTGTTCGGGCTGCGGTCTTTTTTCTCTAGGCTTGAGCGAGGGTTGATCTAAGTGAGCAATGGGGACAGGCTGGGGCAGCAACAGGAAAATACGAACAAAGGTGCTAAGGGGAAAAGGCTGAAAGAATCCTCCATAGGCGGGATCCTTCCACAGTAGGCCAGGATCAAGAGCAATTTTGTGCGTCTGAGTTATAAGCAATCAGTGCAAAGCATTTAGCAAGCAGTAGGCTCAAGTTTGGGACTCAGAATTTCCTTTTTCTCATCTTTCTGTTCATATCTTATATTAATTTATCTAAAATTTAATATATGGTTGAAGTAAGGGAATTATAAGTTAACTAATAATCACTAGACTCAAAGCAAATAAGTTTTGTCTGTAAGAAGCTCCAAAATAAACCAAGTATATCTCAGAATATAAAAGACATTTCAAACCAGAGTTATTACTTAAGCCTCTTTAGACTTCAAGCAGAAATAACACTGCTCCTGTTTAATTTGTGTGCGGTGTGACATCAGATTTACTCTTCTGGATCCACTTTTTTGCACCCTTAATTTTTTAGTTTGGTAAACAAAACCCGCATAATTGCCATAGCTATGGCTACATCTTCACAGTTTAAGGATCAGAATATGCAAATTCTATCTTGAAATTACTGGACATTTTAATCTTCTCATCTGAGGCCTTCAGTATATGACTGTACAGCTTTGTACTGACTTCCTAACAAGGTCCAAAATGCAAATCCCTCTCAGTAAGCTGTTTTTTATTCAGCAAAAAAGTAAGACTAATAATTAAACCAATTTTTTTCTCACCATCGTTAGGTGGGAGAGGAGAGAATACTGGGCAAGAATAAGACACCTGCTTATTACATTGTAAGATATTTTCATCTTCCCCTGTTGAGCATGTTATGAATAATGGCTTTTGATAAATTTCTCCAGCCTTATTCAAGGAAAAATTGTTGTCTTCATCAGCAGAGGCAAAAGAAATCTTTTTCTCTTTTTCCTTTTGCTCAGATCTCATATTTCTTTGGTTGCTATAGAAAGCTATTACTGGAACTCATACCTAATAAGTTTTCTTCTCCATCATCAAATAACCCACTACTCCTAGGTGTTTGTTTTAGATATTGTTCTCTATGATCTCTTTTTTTTTCTTTTTTAACCTGTAAAAGTGCCAAGGTTTTCTTTTCTCTTCAGACACCTTCTAACTTCCAGATTTCTGAATTTTATGTAATTCCTCCATTGTCAAGCTACACCCACCAAGATATACAGCAAACCACTCTTACTTATTTTGCTTTTGCTCTGTTGTGAAGGCAGCGTTTCAGATGAGTGCTGAGTAGTTCATGGTTCCTGCTGTAGCTGACAAGGACCCGCTTTGGTTGCCTGACATTTTCAGGTGGACTGATTTATGCAGGGTGGCAAGTCTTTGCATCTTTCTTCCAGAGTAGCAGGGATGCTGTTAGCCTCTGCTTGGCCAGCGGGAGCCAGGATGGGAAATGGGAAGTGGGGTGGGCAGGAAGAGTTTAAAAAAACATTTAAAAAAAAAAAAAAAAGAGGAAAAAGTGGCAAAGCACAGAACTAATGTTTTTTTCCATTTTCAGACAAAATAGCCGTGGCAGCAGCCTTGCTTCTGAAAAGCAGATGTAATGTGGGTGACAGGAAAAGGATGAACTTAGAAGTCTTGAGAGTAGCTCTTGCAAAACATGCAGCACCCGTTTGTACGGGTGACTGGTAAAGATGGAGTTTTGCCTAGGGCAGCAGAGCCCCTCCAGTCTGACCATGCGAAGGGATTATTCAGGAAAGCTGCTTTTCAGTCAGTGTCAGGTACGTGCAGTAGATGATACATAACTCGACGATGCATCACTTATGCTATTGTCCTATGAGGGTTATGAATTCCGAAATGTAAAAAGCACTGCATGACACACATTTTCTTTTTTCCACTCCCTTTAGTGAAATATAGGAGTAAAGATGTGCTAAAAGCAGAGATGTTAGCTGAATTATACCCCATCACAAGAGTTTTATATATCAAACAAAAAGATTCATACTTTTAATTGCACAGAGTGAAATGCAATAGTAAACTCAAAGACTTTTTATCTTAATGCTTAAATATTAAGCTTGATATAAAAAGGATGCATAAATAAATGATAAATTGTTGATTACTTTGAAAGCTTATTTGAAATCTGTGTGCTGTGCAGCTGACAGTGAGTGTCCTGAATTGGCCTAACGGATGAAACTTAATGTAGAAACCACCACAACAGCAGGTATATTCACCTGATAGCAAGGTGGGGGGGTGGAGTAGGGATCAAAGTCCCATCCACATAAAAATAAAGCCATTACACAATCTGCTACAACAGCTTTGTGAGATTTTTAACCCAGTAACAGTGAGGGGGGGAAAATAACTCTAAATTCAGCCATTAGATCTGGCCTGAAGTACGCACACAAAAAACATGACCTTGATTTCCCTGTGTTGAGTATTTCAGTGTAGCATAAATCTATGTTTAGCTAGTTCCCCACTCCCTGCCTTCATTTCTACCAAACATTGCATTTGTACAGATGCATGCTCACACTTCACCATATGTACACCCATTCCCCAGCATCTTTTAAGGTCCTGAAACTGGTATAGCAAGTGGCAGAGCATGGGTTTAATGGCCTGACTTCAAAATTATATCTATTCTTCATGCATTGTGCATTCTCCCACTTCAAAAAGGGAGCTACCACCCTTAATCAATCCTTTTCTTCAAGTTGTCATCATGTCTTCTTCAATCTGTCCTGGTGTTCTTGCTCAGGTGTTGGCATTTATAGGCTCCTGGCAAGCTCACAAATCCTCTCTCTGCCACCCAGCAAGATGAGCATTGTCTTCAACAGCTGAGGGCAAGGCAGGCAGGCAGGCAAGCAAGCAAGCAACAGCATGGTCCTTCTTTCTGCAGCCTGTGGATGGGTCAGGTGTTACTGAAGGTTAGCACACCGAGGAGTGGGATGTGAAGCTGGCATCTGAATCTCTGCTTTTACAACTCTCAGTTGTTTGATGAGAAAATCAGGGTTAGTCACTTCCCTTGGGAAACTCCACTCCCCTCCATGGAAATTGCTGTGCTTTGGAAATCTACATGAATATTGGCTTGTGATGCCCTTCTGGGGATACAGATAGTTGGTGAAGTGGAAAAGGCTTTTGGGCATTGCACAGAAAAGCCAGAGGAACACACTATCACAGCCCTTTCCCTTCACAGCTCTTTTATAGAGACATGCAGGCACTGAAATCAGCTGATCTTTGAAAAAAGCTCAGACAAACGGATAGTATTTGATCTAGAGATGCATACTTTTCACTATATTCATTTCATATCATTTAGATCTCTCCTGGAGAAACTGGTAAATAAGTGGGGCGACCAAACGCAATGCCTGACAATTTTAGCACAAAGCCAGCATCCAGTGGAAGAGCAGTACCTTGCCCCATAGGTACTGCCCCATCCTCATTCCCCCTTGAATGACCTTATCACTGGCAGTCCGGCTCCATCTGTGCTACAGCCTTAGCGGGTTGTGTGTTTCCTATCAGCGCTCTGCAAAATTAGGAAGTCAGTTTTACTTCTGTCTTGCATTGCCATAATTAAGATGCTTTTTGCATCTGATGCCTCTCTGCATGCTGAACACAGATCACGTTTCCTGGATCGTCCCCCCTGCTTCTTCCCGTGCCATCCACCACCCACCTCTGCTTGCGCTGGCTGCCTTCTGGACTGCGCAGGGAAGGGCAACATATGCTCCATAATCAGGAGCATCTCCCCTCCAAAATTTGGGATGGATGGGTGGCCAGCCACAGTATGACAGACGACAGACAGAACACAGCTCATGCGTAGGACCTAAGGGTAGGGAAAACAACACATGCCAAAATCTCTGAGGGCTGGGTGTGCTCCTGGCAGGTTTTGATGCTGGGCCAGCCCTGCTGCCCCAGCGCCTTGGCTGCTCCGTGCGCTCACTCCCCCAGGGGAAAACACGGTGGGGTTGCATCTTTAGGAAACTCAGATGAGCCCCGAAGCTGGGGGTTTCACCTTGCGCTGCCCGCCGCCTTGGAGAAGAGCAAATGCTTCTTCCCTGTGTGGTAATGAAGAACGCAGGTCCCAAGAAGTGGGATCGTGGTGCTGAATGCCAGGGCTGACATCCTGCAGCCCTGGGAAGGGGTCCAGTGCATCTCTTGGATCTGAATTTAAGGCCCTAGACTGCCAGGATTTTGTTAAATAGATCTCATTCTCTATGCGCCAGACCAGATCTTGCACTTTGAGTGTATCACTCAAGCTGCTGACAACAGGGTTCAGGAAGCTGAACCTGCAGGTTCAGCCTCTGCCCAGTACGTAAAGTCTGAGCTCAGGCAGCAGGCTGGGCTTTAAAGGAAGGAAATCTCATATTTATTCATGATTTAATTAAGAGAGATCAGGCTATCAGGCTTTTCAGCCTGTTTTGAATATACATGAAAACAAATATCTAGATAAGGCTATCGTTCCTCACATCAGCCCTATGCTTCTAAACAAAAGGTAGCAGTTCCACACGTTCTGGATAGAGTGATTTAATCCATCACCGGGGTCAGACCCTTCTTTTCCCATATAGGGATTTAGAGCGTGGTGCTACAGGTTTGAATCCTGAACACCAAACAAAAGACACATGAAAAGCAAAAATCCCTCACTGAATTTTGTTCAAGCCTTGTTTGAACACAAACCTCCCTGTGCTCTAGGTTTATTCATTAAAATAAAGCACACAAAATAACTCTCACCTACTATTATTAATCATAAGGATTTGCTCAGGAAAACAAATATACTTGGGCTTTCAGAACAAATCAATTCAGAGAAAGGGAATATTTTGGCTGCCATGGCAGCCCAGAAGAGGGTAAAAACAAACATCTTTGCTGCTGCTAGTTTGCAGCTGACTCCGAGATGGACTGTTGGTGATGTGTGATGCTATTTTTAAACAGCAATTGTTTAATCACTTCTGTTCCCTTGGGCTGAGACTAAAAATGATGCCCCCACAGCACTTTGTCTACAACCAGGTAGAAATAATTTGATCACATCCTTTATGGCTGCAGCGGAGATGGAGCTGTATGAGGTATCGGCAACACGTCTCACAAAGAACCTAAATATTGAGCAGAAGTGAGAGCGTGTTGATCATGACATCTAAGTGGTGTAATGTCACCAAGTGATCTGCTATGAACATACCATCATCTCCAAAAGAAAAGGGAATAGCTCACTCTAAAACTGTTTATTCTTTTCTGGCTTTTTTTTTTTTTTTTCTGCAGAGTTAACTCTTGAGGCTCACGTACCCACTTTACATGAAAGGCATAGATTATTCTGAAGAACTTACGTAATTGTATGTAAGCATTTCAAGTGTGGGTATTTCTGAAATTGTTTATTGGACTTGCTGTTGGCAAGCTCTAGTTGACAGCTCTATTGCAGACTTTTACTGAGGAAAGCAGAATTAAATAGAGAGGAACTTGCCAGGAGGACAGTATGACAGTGTCTCACCAACAAGATCTGAACCGTAGCCTCCTCGCCATTCTTTACAAAAGAGAAATGTTTCTATATCTGGACTTTTACAGCATACCTGGATCTTAGTAAGAAACAATTTCTATTATTTATGTTAGAAGCAGTGACTCTTGCAGGAAAGCATTCATTTCAGCAAACTGGAGATATTTCCTCGGTCAAACTGTGATGTAACTGTGCAAATCAGTGGCGTTATGCAAGTGGGAAACTTGACCTAATAGATAGAGCAAACACTTAAACCTCCAGCACATAGAGTAATAGCCTGGTTTCACAGATGTCAATGGGAATTTTACTATTGACTTCCATAGGGCCAGGATCTCACCCATATCTGCATAGAAGATTAATAGCTCCCCTGCCTTTCAATATCCTCTCTGGCTAACAATAAATTATCTCTGCCAGTGATTACTTTTAAGATGTAGCTCATAAAAATGCTTGTGAAAAGCAAATAGTTTTGCCTTTGGGACAGACTATATTAAAGTAAGTGTTGGATATTTTGGAAATCTTCCCCAGATGGATTGCCATAGGGCACTACAAGATCTTCCTGTCTTCATTTCGAATAATCCCAGACGTTTGTCCTGCTACAGCACTAACCTTGTAATTTTTTTCAGAAAGAAGGAATTAAGCTTTCTATCAAAGTGCATTGAATATGAGTGTTGCTAAATGGTTTTGCCTCCTTCCTTGTTTATGGGTTTGCAGAGATACTTTTGTTTACTTTAAGAAAAGACATTAGTACAATTCCTGGTGTCTGGCTTCTTTTCTTCTTTTTTTTTTTTTGCATACACATGTACCCCTAAGAAATAATGCTCAGTACAAGTTGCTGAGGGGAATCTATTATTATAATTTTATTTTCATCGTCTTACAGTATTGGCCAAGTGCCAGCTTCGGAATGTAGTACCTGGCTAGAAAGAAAAAGCCTTACTGATAAAGGAGTAAATAAACTTTAATTTTGAAAGCTGCAGGACCCTTTCATCCAATAATCTTCATGTGGGTCACGGCTATTTAACACCTCTTTCTGTCAGCTAAGTCTTTCCTGTTCCTGCCTCTATTTCCTTTCTTTCTTGATCTGAATAAGCTTTTCAGATCAGCTGGAGAAAGCTTCCACCAGGACCACTCTTCCCAACTGGTCTAGCTGTCAGTGAGTTTCTTGGGTTCGTTTCTTGGCTTACCCTTTCTGTCTTTTCTGGCTCCCTGTATCATTTACTCACTCTTCTTCAGTCTCATCATTCTTGTTCAGAGGAAGGGTGTACACAAGGCTTCTGCATGTATTAAGACAAGCAAAGTGTAAACCGCCGTAAGTGATGTCTTCTTGGCTTGTATGTGATACTGCAGGAATATTCAGTCTCCCTGGGGACTCTAGTAGTGAATTCCACTTTCTCCACTGAGAAAATAATCATTTACTGCTACCCTTTGTTTCTTATCTGTTAGTTATCCATGAAAGAAATTCCTTTCTCATCCCGCTGCAATTTTGTTTTAAGACTTCTTTGATGGGAATCCTTAGAAATGAACATGCAGATGTTGAACTGCGTCCCTCTTGCATGGAGAAGAGCAGCTGAGCCCCATTTTTTTACATGCAGGGAGAAGAGCTGTCATGTTCTCATCAAGGAAAAAGAGCTGGAGAACAACAGGTCCTTATTTATATGCTCGTGATTAGACCTGAAAGGGAAGTCTCAGTATCTCAGGCCAGGTCCCTCACAGCCACAGACATGCACATGTTTTGAGATCATCTGCCTTCTTTTGCTGCTGTTCCAGTGTTGAACAAAAATTTTAAAGCCCAACTGGCATTGGATCGTACCTAATATTGAGTGCCCTTTTATTTCTGTCTGAGTGCACAGCCTGCTGCTGCTTTCTCTTTCGACAGGCACGTAGCACACAGCCATGAAAGAGCTTCTCAGGTTATTGAAGTGAGTACCCATATGAACCAGGATCACTGGAAAAAGGGATCAGTTTATCATAAAGGTCTTTTGTCTCGCTACTATTCTCTTCTCCTTTGCCTCCAGTACCGCTGTCTGTATCCTCATCCCACCTAAAATACATGGCAGAATTTGTACTGCCCAGAGGAGGAGGATACCCATCCTTTAGAGGAGGGAGGGAGGGAGAGGGGAAGAGGAGCAAATCAGCATTTTGAATCATAATCACATTTTCAGGAGGAATCTATCTAAAGCCCCAGGCAGTGATTGTAAAACTGCTGTCAATGAAGAGCTACCCAGCAACTTGCTTAAGGAAACTTCTTCCAGATCTACACTACAGATCTTGGGAAGGGAAACAGGCTTCTGAGTGTCCCACTAGATCAGCCATGTCCAAGTGAGCAAAAGTCCTCCCTGCAAGGGAAGGCAAATGAGTTGGACTTCAAACCGAGGAGGGTCAAAGTCATTCCATGGGAAGAGTCACTCTGTAGCTTTAGGACAGGGATTAAATTTAATGTACAGGGCCATGCTATTCCCATTTGTGCACATGCACAGATAGCACATTTACCTGCTACAAGGAAGAAGAGTTATATAAAGATGAATGTGATCTTTGTTTAGAAGGTGAATTTGAATTTTCAATACCTTGAGCTGTTTCACTCAGCATCATTCACTGTATTTCCTCATTTCTAGCTCTCCTTCTCCTCCATGTAGCAATTTCTGAGTTTCATTGTTATTCCATCTACTGACATGAAGGAGTAAAAGCTGTGATTCTCTAACAGCATTAGCTGAATAAGCCCGGGGGGGTCAACCCCTCAGAGGGTTTCTGTTCCATTGTGAAGCACCTTGTAACAAGTTTCACAATGACTGCACCTCTTGAACTTTTTTTTTTCAATATCACAGTTGATTTTTTTTTTCCCAGTACTTTCCTTTGCCCCTTCTACCACCTTCCCTCTTCATGCTCCATAAGCTCATTTATGCAGACATAAGATGCTCCAGAGGTAAGGAGCAATTTGACGAGGAGATATTTGACACCCCCAAGGTCATATGCATGACGTTTCATTAGCTACGAAGTGCAATATTTACTCTAATATCAACTAGCAGATAAAAGGGTAATATATTTTAATGTCCTACTAAAGATAAGTGTAAGGCAGCTACAAAAACAGAGAATATTAACGTAACTTTAAAATTCCTGCTTTTTAAGTATGCATCCTAATTAGACCGTTTTTTCTTGTCTAATAGAATATATGAATTTATGTCAATTCTCTTATTTTGAAAACTGTATCATTTCAAGTTACAACATCCTTTTGTAACTTCTATTCCTATAAACCTTGAATTGTTTGTTAATTCTGTTGAAAAAGTAACTATTCTGCTTTGCAAAACACATTGTATCTATGAGGGAAGACAATTCATCAGTTTAAATGGCCACATTTCAACAAGTTATATTTAGAATTAACTGAAGCCTTAACCCTCCTAAACACACACAGTTCTCAATAAATAAAATATAATGTAAAGAATGATTTGCATTAGAGTACTGTCAACCACTTTAATTTTCCTTCGTGACATATATCTTGATTAGGGGGGGGAGCTGTTTTTTTTAAGGTTTTAGGCTCCTTTTCCCCAAGACTGAAAGATTTTCGGTGTTGCGCCCAGCTCAAAACAATTATTTGAGCAGTAGCCTATGGGGGGCACTCAAGTACTGCAGACAGATCCTACTCCTCCCAAACATTGTGCTGCGATGGAATGGGGCAGACCCTGGGGCACATTTTCACATTACCTTTTATATAGAGAACAAAAGTGAGTAAAATAAACTAAAACATTTTTTTTTTGTCGCAGCCTTACTAGTCCCCGATGAAAGACAAAATTATATTAAAAGGTGCATTTAAATGACATTCAGAGCCTGATTATGCTAAAAGCGTAAAAGCATCGCACAGACTGTGAAGCTTGTCTGCATTTTTTACATTCTAAACAAGGTACCTCGTACATTATGTTTCAATGGTAGATACAATTATTATTCGCCTACTGAGTTTTTGGGATTGTTTTTAACTTTAATGACAGTCACACGCTCTGTTCTTGATTTTATGGAGTGAAACAATTATTTGTTCAAATTACTTTTGAAAATAATTTCTTTTTTTGGCCGTGAAGGAAAATTTTGCCCACTGTTGTAGTCGTGGCTGTTTGCCACAGCAGTCATTTGGACCTCCACCGTAAAGCCTTTATCTGATGGCAAAAACCTTGTAACAGATGTTCCTTTATTTGATCTGTTTTATGATTAATCAGATTTAGCCCCAAACCAGAATGAATATCCTGCTATGGCACCTGGCTGCCATCACACAATAATTTGCTTTGAAGTGGGGGGGAAGGCTCATTTAATCTTTAAAACGTTGTGGTGCAGACCCATAAGTTTTCGTTCCGATAGATTTCAGAGGAAGATACTGTAAAAGTGAATGTAATAGCTGTCAGCAGGATAGTTTTCCAAACATCTCAAACTGGTAAATACTACTAATTTCTCCTAAAGGAAATGTTAAAGCAAGTTTGGCTAGTAAGCAGTTATGCACACAAGCTCTCGGGCCTGGCCAGGCAGCACTGATGCAACAGGGCTGGGACGGAGGCTGGTGCGATGCACCAGTAGCCAGAGGGCTAAAGCCCAGCTAAGTAATACAATTCAGCTTCTCTGCAGAATAAAAAGTTGTGCCATAAGGAAAGCGTTCATACAGGCTTCTTCAGTAATGCACGTGTCCAACATTCATCAAGGAAGGCAAATTTTACGAGTTTATAACACCGATGAATCAAGCGACGTGGAGGTACGTTTGGGACAGAAAGGGAGCACTTCCCTTGGGAAAAGCACCTATAATATAACCCCACAACATCAGGAGACGTGAAGTGATATCACCACTTTGCTCCAAACCAAGATAGTTTTTGCACATGGAGCTGATACACAACAGGTAGTGGCAACTTTACTTTTTAAAAATAATAAATACATTTATTATAATTGATTTTATTGTTGTGAGGAAAAGTTCTTCATGTATTTCCAGCGCATGTTAGATAACCAAGAGCTTCCCAGGCTTGTCAGTATAGGTACACTTATTTTTGTGGTATTCCATCTTTTGCTTCATGCTGTGCTGCACAACTGTGAATACATGATTGATATATGCCATAATGGGATCCATTTACAATACTTATTAAGTAGCACAACTTGTCTCCAATTTCAGTTCCGCCAGATGTAAGTCTTAAAAAAATAGTTGTTTTTTAAATATTACTTCTAGTTACTGTGCTTCTGGGAAACGGCAAATATATGCTCATGGAGAGCAGTAAAATATGGAAACCTAATAGAAGCTTGTGGAAATGGATAATGACTTCTGTCAAATGACATTATGCATTATGTATTATTATTATTTTAATCATTCGCTATCACTGAGAAAGATCCCACTAGGTAATTCCTGATGCCGTATTTAGGAAATAAAAGAGGTAGATAAAGCTGTACACTTTACCTCACAACGCTTACATGATGAAATTGGAAATTTCATAAATTAGTTGCATTGAGATCTAATAAAAGAAAGATGAGTTCTCTCCTTAGGCAATTTTCCTGTAGATTTCTGAGTAGGTCCTGCATGAATGTTATAAACTATGGAATTAATCCAAAGTTACTACCGGTAGGACTGGCTACATCTGCCACTCCCTGGTAGCCCTGTAGAGGTACTTAGGTGTCCAAATCTCAGCCATTTCAGTAACATTTCAGGACTAATGATGTAGAATATTCACATTTGTGTTTAACTTTAAGCATGTGCTCACGTGTATTTGTGAAATGAACTCAAGGTGTCCACTATCTTGGAAAATTACATTTTATTAAACAAAGGTAATTTTATTATAGTACTTGGAGCTACAGAATATATTCATTTTGGGGTAAACTGGAGAAAGGAGTACTTTCAACTGGTTGATATGCCATGTGGTCTGGACACAAATTTTACTTGTGAAGTTTGAAACAGATTTAACCAGCTATTTTTCTCTTTTTTTTCTACTTTTCATACTTCTTCTCGGCATCAGCCATAAACATTATTTTTTTGGACAAGGAGTTTTTACTCCAGTTATTGGTAATAAATTTGATGTCTTCCGGGACATTGGTGCAGCACCTCTGAGTACAGCAGGGTGCCAGGTAAGAAAGTTGGCCTGTTTTATATAAGAAACTTAATTTATCAGCTCATAAAATAATTTGAAAGTTTCTTTTGAAAGAGGTTATTCTTCTATTTTTTTTTTCCTCAAAATTGTCCTTTAAACAGACTTCAAAAGCTGATGAGTTCTTTTCTGTTCTAATAACTTTTATGTGCCTATTTTTATGAGAAACAAACCTTGCAATTGGCATTAAGATCTCCCATTTATGTCTTCGCTAAAGCATAACCAGTTAACTGCAAAATGTCACTTGTCCCAGGCAGATGTCTGTGTGCCATAAGCTGGTGTTTAGCTGCCTTGTCTTTAGCAGACTTGCACCAGTTCATTGCATTTCCCCTGAACTGGCGCATGGTCCAGTACCACCTCTCAAGCATTTGCAAGCAAAATGATATAATGGAATTTCTTTATATTAGTCAGAAGATGGAGATGTGGAATAGCTCAAGATCATGGTTTCCAGATTTAGGATTTTGGGGTTTTCTTGCCCCATTTATTGTTGCACTGATGAGGCAGGTCTTCACACTGATACATTTTTCATGTGTTTTTTAATAACTCCCAATTTATGTATTAAAGCCATGGGAAAACATCTCCACTGCCAGGCAGCAATTTCCATCCATGGCGCTTGGAATGCAAATATACACATTACAGCTCACACATGAAGAACTTTTCCAGCAGCTGTTGAAGATGCACATTCTGAAAGTCTTTAATAATGAAACCACTGTTGCACTGCAGTAATGAAAAATTCCTTTAGGGATGCCTTCTCCAGTAGGGACAGCTTGTAATGCAAACCCCTGAATTCAGATAGGGAGGGATTTTTTTTGCTCTTTTTTTAATCTTTGGTCTTTCTTCCCTTCTCACTCCTCTCAAATACTTTCTTCCTTCTTTCTGCTCCTGTGTCAGCTGCTGCCTGGCAACTTTTCTCTATCTGGTGGGACAGGGCAGGGCACCCGACTGCCTTCAGACTGGCTGCCAGCGCCATTCCCTAGCAACCCGGCCAGGCGCCCGCGATGGCCTCCAAAGGGCCGCACACAGAGCCAGCAACCTTCAGACCCACTGCCCCCCATCTGCAGCACCCCCTCACTCACCCCCCGTCACGTCAGGCAGCTGGGGAATCGCCCATGCGACCATCCCCACCTATGTGCCTACTTGAAGGCCATGGCTGATATCCAGTAACTAAGTAACGGCATAACCCAATTTTCAGTGATGTAATCAAGGTAGTTTCATACTGACTAATGTCAGAATTACCTTTGGCTGATAATTAATATTCTTGTGTTGTGTTATACGGCGAGGATGAATGATTGGTTCTACTTTGTTTAATTTATCTCAATAAGAGATTTCATAATATTCTATAGCTTGATGAATTCATTTGTTTAACCTGTCAGTGTTAATAACTCTGATTAGGAGGAAGAAGTTATAAAGCACTGTAGGAGCAAACAGATCTCCAGCAATATTTTTAACTGAATTTTTTGTCCAGCGGTGCTTCACTCTAGTCTTCCATATAACTAAGGGTTTTTTTGGCTATAGCAAGGAAAAGACATTTCTACACACTCAACTCCTTTTTGTCTCTCTCCTCCGTATCTGCTCTCAGTTCAACTCCCCAGTGCTTCTGGGGCAGTTCTTTCAAATGTGAGTGGCTGGAGACATCAATAAATTATTTGACAAACGATCTGGTTCCTCATCTGTGTATCTGTCATCAGTGCTGTGTCTCTCAACATCCACCCATCACACAGAAACCTAAACAAGGAGGTGTGTATGCAAACAATGGGAGGCTGGAAGTGCCGAAACTGTATCCAGCTAAACATGTCCATTTCCTTTAGTTTTTCTCAGGTACGAGGTACAGGAAAAGCATGTTTAACAACAGGTGATTGTTTAGAGTGTTTGAATTATACTTTACATATAGATACTGGCTTGGGTTCTGTCTCTGGTCACTTCCGCAAACATTTTTAGGTTTATTCATAGAAGATACACATTAAAACTTTCATACAGCTCCTGGTGCTGCCTTTTTTTGAGGTGGAAAGGAGACAAGAGAATGCCAGTTACTTGTATGCATTTTTACTGTGTTGTTGGAGTCATCCCACCCCATCATATACAGATGTCCCATCCTCCCATCACTTCACAGCGAGTAATGTTTAATGGAAATGAAGCTAAGAATGATTTATCAAAGGTCAACTTGTATTTGTTCAACTGCCTGTATTTTAAAACCAGGTTTCTATGATAATTATTGCCTCATAGCACTACCTTAAAGCAAGTTACATTTTTAGGCAGCAATTTGACAAATGATTACTTACAGGTGATTGCATTTTTAGTCATAATTCTGACTGCATACTCCGTATTGACACTTTATTTCCTGTAAACAAGGGGGCCACTGACTTTTATTATAAATATTATTTAAATATTTTAATAAGTTTAGGTGCATATGTGATCTGCAGTATTGAAAGCACAATGAATTGATTCTTCAAAGACTCTCATAAATGCTAATGCTTAAAATGGGCAGTAAATTGCACCATATCATTAAAGGAAATTATTCAAGAAGAGTAGTGAGCAGTGTTGTTAAATAAATATGGAGTAAGACTGAAATGCAGCAAACTAGAAATAAAGCATCAGATGGTTGAAAACAGCATTTTAGTCGAGGTGGTTTTGTGAGAAGGCACGAAAGGGCAGCACGCTAATTAACAGACAACATTTGGGGGGAAAGCATGACTACGTGTAACCTTGCGGACCCTGAGACTTTTGCAGAAGATGCAAGAAGTCAAGATGAAAGAAGACTATTCCGTAAAGATAGCTCTGTATCCCGGGAATACAGGGACAGCATGTTCATTTGCAAATATGTGTTTCTTTATACCATGTGACAGTCCTGGCATGTGGGAAATGTCACTGATTTAAGCAGGAGTTCCTCACAACTTGGAATTCCCTGGTTTTCCTTCACACGTTTTCTCATTTGGCTCTCGCATCTACATATTTTCATATTTGAAATGTAAAAGGTTGCTCAAATAAAATCATAATTAATGTCTAAGAGCCTTATAGGTGGCTCTGGTGCCTTACAGAAGGATGCAAAGCAATCTCGGCGATAAATACGGTGGAATAATGTTTCCGTGTGACATTCAGCATGACTTCATCTTGGTTATAAAAGCAACTGATTTCCAAGACCATGGGCACTGCCAAATTTTTTCACCTTAATTCAGATCTGCTCGTTTCTGTATTAGCAAAGGTTTTCTACACTGGGATCTATAATTCTGCTCAGTTATGGCCATATAAATACTAATTGACTGTAGGGGAATTAGACTGGCTTTATAGACGGTAGATAAACGCAGAATTTGGAATTTTTTTCCCCTCAGCTGTAAATTATCTGCAGTAATAAAGCTACCAGCAACCCTCTGTGAGTCCTGCCAGATCCTCACCCCAGAGGAATCCCTGGAACCAGGACCTGGCTTTTCAATTCTTGTGCAACCTTATCACAGGGTCTTTCCCATATTTCAACAGAAATAATCAAATATTTCGTATTTCTCCTAGGTTGTGTATTGCTTCATCCTTCAACACCGCCTAGTCTTTCTGCCCCTGGAAGTCTCTTGGCCATTCTGCTTCATATAAAAGGTATTTAGGTTCTGTGTTGGGGAATATAAACATGAAGTTAAAAGGACTGCGGCTTTACCCTTGAAATGCAGAGGTCTCAGCAGCTGGTTTTAGCACCTTGGCGTCTCTGGAGGAAACTAGTATCTGAGGATGATGTAAAAGCTTTATCACCTTTCGTCTCTTAAAGGGCCTGTTAAAAAAAAAAAAAAGAAAATGTGATAAGCAAACCATATTTGTGTCAGTGACAATTTCAAGGTAATACGCTTATGTAAAGCAAAAGTTATGTTTCAGCCACAGGAAGCGGGAAAAACACAAACCGTGAGCCCGCTGCCTGCTCAGGTGCACTTCAAGAAGCACCATTAACCCAAGCCAAGCTTGCCAAGAGCTGCTTTGGGAGCCAACTTTTCCTTCTTCAGCGCGGGGAACCAGGCAGCCTCCTCACAGGCGGCCCTCTCCCTCTCACCAGGCTTCGCGGGGCTTTTTTNCCCCCGGGGAAGTTTTGCCGACCCTCCGCGGAGCGAACCCCCCGGCAAGCGAGTGGGGACGAGGTGAGGGGGGAGAAAAGGACGTGCCTCCCCCTCGGCTGTGAATGACCGCTTCGCTGTGGGAAAGCGAGGCGGGCGTTAATTGCGGGGGTGCACCCCCCCTCCCTGGCATTAATTGCGGGGGTGCTGCCCTCCCAGGCAGGGGAGGGACCCGCTGCCGGCCGTGGGGCTC